>JAKCPI010022948.1:0-11411 GCA_023213315.1 Euborellia annulipes
TAGGTGATCCTCAATATCACTCTCAGTGACTCCGGGGCTAATGCGACAACTTCAGGGCTCAAATACCATAAACAATTGTAAAGCAACATGAAAATCGATAGTATGATATGCAAAAAGTTTCGAAAGAACCGTGGAATCGTGATAAGGTGCTTTGGCAGCAGAAGGGTGCACAAAACACATGCTTCGCTATAGACACTAGCAAGGAAAATACAAATATCACAAATTGCATTTTGTTATTTTTGTAATAATACAAATTCATCAGGAAACAGAAAGATATTCAAAAAATAAATGGCTATTGCCATTCACCTCGCTTATGAAAGGCTCCGGAAACACGGATATTCCACTAGATAGTGTTTCCCCAAGAAAAATAGCTAAATTCTAAAATTTCACTATAATCCTCGCTAGGATGGTGTTCGCTTAAAAAATCGCAAAAAATTTTTTCACCAGTAGTAGCTAAGAGCCACTCTAATATACTACCCTGTTTGGGCCATTAATCGATGGCATACTCGTATTTTGGGTCGCCGATTTCAGCGTAACATGATCATTTCCTGTACAAGTTGGGTTCCTTTAAGAGGAAGCCCGCACTTTGGGTAATAGGGAATTCAATAAATAAATTATTTAACAAATGACAAAAATTGAGAACATTTATTCAAGATAATAATTAGATGCTAATAGAGATAAATTTATTTAATTCATTTGGATACCAAATGGTATAAATAAATGTGTCTGGATAATTTGAATCTTAATTAAAATATTTGTGTATTGTCTAAAGTTTATTTGGGAGAAAGAAAAATATAAACTCGATAATTTTAATATAAATATAAGTGAAACCCCAAATGAAATCTCGGAGAAATGGAAGAATCGGGGTCATAATTGACTCAAATTTAAAATTCAAAGACAACACAACTTTCTCTTACCCTTCGATAAGAAAAAGTTGTGCACCGTGCTGTTCACACCAGATTTTTTGTGTCGAGATATATTTAGTTTCCCATAGCACCTTAGTTTCAAACTTGCATTTTAAATGTTGACTGCTTGAAATAAACTATGGTTATTTTTCAAAATTTTAATCTCATATTTGGACATTTTATACACAATATAGAATCCTAATTAAATACAAAATTTCATAAGAATTGGAAAAAAATTTTTAAAATGTGTAAAAAGTTCCAAAGGGGGACCCCCTTTTGAATCGAAATTAACATACAAATCCCCATAGGGATATAACATTGGCCCTATGGAAGGAACAGTCGGAAAGTGAATTTGAAAAAAAAAAACTGAATTACATCAGCAAAGTGTACTTCAAACAATTTTCACAAAATATTACTGATTTACTTTTTAAAAGGGCATCTAAATAATAATTGATTTATATAAATTTTAATCTAAAAAGAAAAAGATTTAAATTCTGTTACCATGGCAACCATTTCTCCTATCTTTTCTATGAAGTACAAGAGTAAAGTGTCCTTCAAAAGATTTCAATGGCAAAATGAGAATATACATTTTAAAGAGCTTCTAAAAAATAATTGATTTTTGAATTTTAATTAAAATCGCTGGAGCGAATTTTGAGAAAATTGAAAAAAAACTGAAAAAGTACATCAGTAAAGTCCTAGTACTTTTTGGCCGATTTTGTTCAAAAACCTATTTTGAGTGTCTGGGAGGGCACCTAACTTAAATATAAAATTTCAATCCCATTATGCTAAAAATCGTTACACATACAGACAGACAGACCAATTTTGGGGGACCAAAATATGTATATCTATATATATAATTCACTAATGTCCGTCCGTCTGTCTGTCTGTCCGTCTGTCTGTCACGCTCTATTTAGGCAACTTTCCGTTGGAATTTTGAAATGAAATTTTTTATGTATAAAGAGGACCTTCTCGGGATTACAGGAAAATTATTTTCATCCCGAAATTCCCATACCTTTTTGAGTTATTAATTTTTAAAGTTACGATTTCTCCCATAGGAAATGTATAGAGAAATATTTATAATATGTATGTATTCTTTTCATTTGTGTATTCTATGAATGTAAACAAATCCTCAAGCAGGCACTGAATTGGAATCGAATAATAATAATTTTCTTTTCATAATTAAGAAGAAAAGGCGAGGGTCCGCCGCAGGCCAGCTGGCGGGGGGTCCAGGGGGCGAAGCCCCCCTGTCTAGAAGCAAAGACGGGCTCCACGAGTTCTCATAAATAAGAAAAAGAGAGGGTCCGCCGTAGTTAATTAAAATTTATTTATCTGGACAACTCTTAAACATATTCCGAGACGCCGGCCGCCAGGGCCTAGCGTGGTTGCCGGAGGCAACCCTACCGCAGCTAGTCCATTAAAATCTCGACATCGAATTTTTGACATAATCGCAATACTTTCTCTCTATATATTTCATATTTAGGGTAAGAGAAACTTAAAATAAGAGATTTCATCTAACACTTGTAAGATGAGAGGCAATGAGAACAAGGGTTGGGTCATTTATCTACATTACCTTGAAACCGTATATGTGTTCATATGTAAAAAGAACCCATTGATATTTTAATTTGGGAACATTTTGAATTGTCTTTTCCTTGAAAGTGCTCGGGCGTGGTGGGGAACTGAAGTAAAATAAAAAAAAAAAAAGAAATTAAAATTATTACAATTTAGACTCTTATTTAGGACGTAGCCCCCACAAATTCTTTATCTTGTACCCCTTATATAAAAAGAATATACTAATAAATAAATTTTTTATAAAAATTAAAAAAATCTTTAAATTTTAAAATAACAAAATTCAAAATACCCCTTACATGGTGGAGGATAGCTGAGATTAAAGCTACTACGGGATGAACCAGGCAATATTATCATCAAAAGAATATGAATTTGTTAACAATTTATCAAGAGATCCAAACGGCAATGAAACAGTGCTCGTCTCATCGTTATCAGTGGGAAATACATTCCAAAGAAGTACTGCGGCATCTTTTAAAGAAAATACTCATCAGCAAAAGTCCTCAACTCTATCGTCGATGGAAGAAGATGGGGTAAGCCTAACGACAACACACACCAATACATCGATACAACATTCACAGCCAGAGTTTCAAGAATTACTTTCTGCAGTGAAATCATTGACTTTAGAATTAAAAAATTTTGGGCATAATTGTGATACTAGGTTAACAAATTTTGAAAATTCGATAATCAATAAAATTGATTCTATTAACAGTAAAATCATTTATAAGGAATCAGAAATTAATGTAGTAGAAGCGAATGTGGAAAATACAAACTTTACAAACCAAACGAAACATAGTGATATAAAAGGGTTAGAGGAGAAGTTGGTGGTACAAATTAAAAGTAATGAAGAAAGAAAAGTGGCAGAGATAAATAATTTGAAAGAAACAAGTGAGTCAGTTGAAGCCTTCAATGGGAGTACAAACCCCACCCCATTATTTACTAGTAATAACAGTAAGTTAAACCCAATTATTGTAATTCCAAGAATAAAATATATTCAACAACATACCGCTACATCTGAAGGAATTAAATTTTCACAAAAACTATATGGAGATGGTATTTTATCTTCAAATTTTTATGAATCTTTACTATCATCGAGAGGTCGGATGAAATACCATGATACATATTTATATTCTACTAAAGAATATTTACAAATATTTACTAGGAACCGACCGAATATTCGGTTTCGGTTACGGTTTCGGCCAGTTTCGGCCAAAAATCATGGTTTCGGCCGTAGTTTCGGTTTCGGCCAAAAAGTGGCCGAACCTTTCGGCCGGCCGAAACCAGAGTCTGAAAAAATGGGATGAGACTCGCATGCAAAAAAAAAAAAGGTCAAATAATTTGCTCTTGAGGGAGAAAAAAATTTTAGTCTCCCTAAAAAAAGGTAAAATAATTTTCACGGGAGGGAAAAAAAATTCAAAAAAAAAACAAGTAAAATGAAAAAAAAATTTTATAGGAAATACAAGTTTCGGTTTCGGTTACGGTTTCGGCCGAAACTAAGGTTGAGGCCGAATATTCGGTTTCGGTTTCGGTTTCGGCTGAAAATCTTGTTTCGGTCGGACCCTAATATTTACTAATTCTCCAGAAAGGCAAAAATCAGAAATAATATTAACTGATCCTAGAATTCAATATAGGCCTACATTCAAAATATGGTTAGAGAAATTACTATTATATGAAGTAAAACACAAATTTACCGTATTTAGGTCACTTATTCATGGTTCTCCGGAAAGAATGAACAAAAAAAATAAAAAGATGCTTGAGAATGTATAAGTATAAAAAAAAAAAAAAAGGGATTGGAATTAAAATATCCACATTCATTCTTGCTATATTCAATTAATATAGTAATTTTTGTCTATCTACATATATAATACAGTATATCCAACATGTTCTCTTATTGTTTATTATTGTTATCAATATTTTCATAAACCGTTTTGACACAAAAAAAAAAAAAATCTCTAATTTATTTTTTATAATATGTTAATAAGTTAATCAAATTCCTAAAAAAAAGATAATTAATGTTTAAAATTATGATTTGTAGAAAATACTGTATTTAAATATATTTCATTTACAAGAAGAGCCCGAGCACGATTAAAAAAAAAAATACTCTTTTACCCAAAATCGAATGGTATCTCTTATTCCCTTGTTTATTCAGAGATAAATTTGAGTTCCTTATAGCAGCATTCAAATAATTGAATTAATAAACAAAAAAAATATATATAAGACATTATTTATAATGATACGGTTAGTTTCACTCGACAGTTGTATTTATTTTATTTTAATTTTGTGATTATCCTTAAATGTTTTGTAGTATTTTATAAATGATGTGTAATAGAATATATTTGTCATTAGTGTGTTATTATATGAAAGGAGTATTATTGAAGGTGGTAGACTTATGCAATTATGAATTTCGGTGGAGATAATATTTGTGATAAATTTAAGTGCAATTGTTGTTGATGAGGACTGGCTTAACATTAGAACATAAATTAAAAGAGAATAGGAATGCTGTGTAAAAAATGGACTGAGACCAAGTGAATAACAAATTTTTCTGTCAACTTTAAAATTGAAAATTACAGAAAAATTTCAAAACAAAGGCAAGGGATGAAACCGTATATGTGTTCATATGTAAAAAGAACCCATTGATATTTTAATTTGGGAACATTTTGAATTGTCTTTTCCTTGAAAGTGCTCGGGCGTGGTGGGGAACTGAAGTAAAATAAAAAAAAAAAAAGAAATTAAAATTATTACAATTTAGACTCTTATTTAGGACGTAGCCCCCACAAATTCTTTATCTTGTACCCCTTATATAAAAAGAATATACTAATAAATAAATTTTTTATAAAAATTAAAAAAATCTTTAAATTTTAAAATAACAAAATTCAAAATACCCCTTACAACCTACTTTGTCTATATTGATTGCGTCATGAAGCAGACTAATCAAAATAAGGTTAAATAAGTCATATTAACTTAGAATTATTTATCGAATACAGATTGAATATTGTTGAATTAGACATGGGTGATACTGTATCAATCTGATATTTTGTATCAGGTAGGAAAAAGTAACAGGTACACATAATGGGTACGAGCAAAAAGTATCCGGTATTTAAATACCAAAGTAAAAATCAGATAACTTATTTATAAAAAAAATATTTTTTTTCATTTCTGCTCTCTTTCTTAAAGCGGAGAAAATAGAAATAATGTATAATAAGTAATAATTAGATTTGTATTTAATTATTATAGGGCCTAGTGAGAAAAGTAGAGTAAAAAATGTAAAAATGATTCGGAATGACGTTCGAAAAGAGCGCCAGAGCAATAACGAAATTGCCCTGTCACGAGAGAAGAGGCGGGGCGGGGCGTCGCGAGTTGAGGATCGCAAGAGAGAAGGAATGAGAGAACAGGCGAAACGAAAACTGTATCGGGTATATGAAACGACGCTCTAAAGTGAAAAGCAAGTATTTGATCAATGCGCAAGCGCGAGAAACCCGGTACGAGTGAGAAACAGATACGCGTCCTGTCCAGGTCCAGTCGAGTATGCTCGAGTTGTTGATACTCAAATAACATATAAAAAGTATCTGTTATTTGCTCGGTATTCGTTTCTCACTCGTACCTGATATCTCGCGCTTGCGCATTGATCAAATACTTTAGAGTGTCGTTTCTTTCTTACCCGATACAGTTTTCGTTGGGCCTGTCCCAGGCCTGCTCTCTCTTTCCTCTCTTGAAACCCTCAACTCGCGACGCCCCGCCCCGTCCCTTCTCTCCTGGCACGGCTATTTCGCTATTGCGCTGGCGCTCTTTTCGAACGTCATTCCGAATGATTTTTACATTTTTTACTCTACTTTTCTCACTAGGCCCTATAATAATTAAATACAAATCTAATTATTACTAATACATTATTTCTCTTTTTCTTCTCTTTGAAAAAGAGAGCAGAAATGAAAAAAATATTATATTTTTTTTTTAATAAATAAGTTATCTGATTTTTACTTTGAAACTATTTTTTTTTTTTTTTTTTATAAAAACATTAATTAAAAAAATAAAAATATATGTAACTGTGAATTGAAATACATAATGGACTTCAATAAATTAAATTTCGTTCGCTGGTAAAGAAATTTGTTAATTATTTTTCTAGTGCAGTATATAAATTGACATTTTAAATTTGGAGACATTAAAATGTCAGTTCAGTCACTTTGGAAAACTCTTTAGTAATGGATAATTATGAGTTTGTTCTCAACACAAGAATAAATAGCGTAAAAAACATTTGAAAAAATATTAGACACGTTGTTATTAGACATGGGTCATTACTCGATTTTGCTGTACCGCAGGTACTTGTTCTGACCGGATATTTTTACCTGATACTTTTGTACCCGAAACAAATTTCACCCAGCAACGCTAACTTTACATTAATTCAAGTCAATAACAACGTGTCTAACATTTTTTCAAATGTTTTTTACGCTATTTATTCTTGTGTTGAGAACAAACTCATAATTATCCATTACTAAAGAGTTTTCCAAACTGAGTGAAGTGAAATGTCTCCAAATTTAAAATGTCAATTTATATACTGCATTAGAAAAATAATTAACAAATTTCTGTGCCGGCGAACGAAATTTAATTTAATTCTATTCATTATGTATTTCAATTCACAGTTACATATATTTTTATTTTTTTAATTAATGTTTTTATATAAAAAAAAAAAAAATAGTTTCAAAGTAAAAATCAGATAACTTATTTATTAAAAAAAAAATATATATATTTTTTTCATTTCTGCTCTCTTTCTTAAAGTGAAGAAAAGAGAAATAATGTATAAGTAATAATTAGATTTGTATTTAATTATTATAGGGCCTAGTGAGAAAAGTAGAGTAAAAAATGTAAAAATGATTCGGAATGACGTTCGAAAAGCGCGCCAGAGCTAGCGAAATGGCCCTGTCAGGAGAGAAGAGACGGGGCGGGGCGTCGCGAGTTGAGGGTCGCAAGAGAGAAGGAATGAGAGAAAAGGCGAAACGAAAACTGTATCGGGTAAAGACGCTCTAAAGTGAAAAGCAAGTATTTGATCAATGCGCAAGCGCGAGCGAGATATCAAGTTCGAGTGAGAAACGAATACCGAGCAAATAACATATACTTTTTGTATCTGTTATTTGAGTATCAACAACTCGGGCATACTCGACTGGACCTGAACAGGACGCGTATTCCTTTCTCACTCGAACCTGATATCTCGCTCGCGCTTGCGCATTGATCAAATACTTGCTTTTCACTTTAGAGCTTCGTTCCTTACCCGATACAGTTTTCGTTGCGCCTGCTCTCTCTTTCCTTCTCTCTTGCAACCCTCAACTCGCGACGGCCCGCCCCGTCTCTTCTCTCCTGACAGGGCCATTTCGCTATTGGTCTGGCGCTCTTTTCGAACGTCATTCCGAATCATTTTTACATTTTTTACTCTACTTTTCTCACTAGGCCCTATAATAATTAAATACAAATCTAATTATTACTTATACATTATTTCTCTTTTCTTCACTTTAAGAAAGAGAGCAGAAATGAAAAAAAATATATATTTTTTTTTTTTAATAAATAAGTTATCTGATTTTTACTTTGGTATTTAAATACCTGATATTTTTTGCTCGTACCCATTATGTGTACCTGTTACTTTTTCCTACCTGATACAAAATATCAGATTGATACAGTATCACCCATGTCTAGTTGTTATTGACTTGAATTAATGTAAAGTTGGCGTTGCTGGGTGAAATTTGTTTGGGTTACAAAAGTATCGGGTCAGAACAAGTACCTGTAACATCTGGTACAACAAAATATTTTGATGACCTACGTGCATATCGATATACCTTTTGTGAATATTGGTGAAAACTTTTAATTTGACCAATAAATAGTCGGAAAAAAAAAATTTCTCTCACTTTTCTTATTCCATATTTGTATTGCAATAAAAAATTTACTATAGTATTTGGTTGAAAAATTAAATTAGTATATTGCAACATATATTGTCAAGCACCTAATTAGTTTTTTATAAATAATTTATAAATCCTATAAAAAGTTGTTTTATATATAAAATATATTTGATTAATAAAGTTATCAAATTGGTGGAGCCATCTTTTGGACGCTCATGGAACTATTTAGAGTTATTGTCAGAGTTGGGTTTTATACACGATTTTGCAGTTTTATACAAAAATCGCGGATAAAACTTGTTGTATAAAATGTATAAAACTTGAATGCGCATGCGCAAACCCGACGAGAAAGGAAATTCAAATAAAATTTCATTTTTCAATTATTAACATTTTCATTATATTATTCACTAAATAAAAAGCAAACAACATCGTCAATGCTTTAAAACATTATAAAATATGAAAAGCAAGCTGTTTTTTCAGGGGGGGGTTGGTTTTTTACAGAGTTTTATACTTTTTATACATCGGCCTAGTTTTATCCGCAATAGTTTTATACATGTATAAAACCGTGTATTATACTCGGCGGGATAAAACCTGCCAACTCTGGTTATTGTCCAGGCGCCGTCACTAATGCATCTTATAAATACGTATTTAATTTTTACTTTCTCTTACTTATATATGTAATATATAGTGAAAGTATTGCGATCATGTAAAAAATTCAATGTCGAGATTTTGATGGATATACATGATTTGAGGTCCCCTGAGTCCAAAAAAGTGAGTTCTGCAAATTGGTCAGCCTGTTTGTGTGCATGGGCGTAGCCAGGGGGAGGCAGGGAGGGGCCTTTGCCCCCCCCTGGCTTGCCCTAAAAATAAAAAAACAAAAACAAATATATATATATATATATATTTCCCATTGGGAATTTTTTTTAACGCCGCAATCCACTACATTAATTTAATTTTTTTTTATTTAAATAAATAATTAATAATCAATGTATATATTAATTGCAAACCCCCCTCTCGCTCTAAGGAGGGGTTGGCCCCCCCTAACAAGATGTCTGGCTACGCCCATGTTTGTGTGTAACGATTTTAAGCCTGAGGGAATTGAGCTACTAGATGGAAATTTTATATTTAAGTTAGATACCCTCCCGGACACTCAAAATTAGCTTTTGAACAAAATCGGCCAATAAGTACTAGTACTTTACTGAAATACTTTTTCAGTTTTTTTGAATTTCTCAAAATTGGCTCTAACGGTTTTGATTAAAATTCAAAAATCAATTATTTTTGACATGCTCTTTAAAATGTATATTCTCATTTTCTTCGTGTCACGTCCCATGGGGGTGCCTAACTTAAATATAAAATTTCAACCTGGTAGCTCTTTTAGTTGCCGAGATATTTTGTTCACAGACAGACCATGTCGCGAAAACCATCGAATTTTTGACATGAATCGAATACTTTCTATATATTTCATATATAGGGTAAGATAAAGTAAAAATTTGCATAGTCCAAGTGTATCCCTTTGGAAAATTGATCAAAAGAAATAAAAACACCTATTAAGTAGGCATGAAATTAATCTGTGATCTGTGTTCGAAATATTTTGCCTAACGACAAAGCGATATTGGAAAGTGCTGCCCCTAGAGGTAGTTTTGTTAACTAGGCCCTACTTTGATTCTTTTGGCAGGAAATATGAAAAAAAAAATTATATTTCTATATAAATTAGTTTACTGGTAATGTTAACATTAACTTGACATGCGATTAATCTCGTTATGAGTAAAAGACAATACAGAAACGAATTAAAGGGGGAGGGCGGAGGGGGTGATTTCTCCCTCCGAGAAAAAATTGAAAAAGTTTTAAAAACTAGTCATCTAAAGAGATTGTGATTATTTGTCTAAAATATATTTTTAATTTTATTTTAAACAGTGAATTTTAAGTCTCAAATCACGCTTAATGGTGCTAGTATTTGAAGTAGAGCCCTGCACGGATACGGGCAAGCCCGTAGGCCCGTAGCCCGCCCGGCCCGCGGGCCGGGTTTTGGAGGCTATGAAAAAATTACGGGCGGCAAGTCTAAATAAACGGGTTCGGGCGGAGGGGCATGCAAATGAAATCGGACGGGCACGGACCTATAAAAAAAATACAAAAAAATTTAAAACATTTCTTTTTTCTGACATCTGAGATCATGAAAAAGTGTAGGTTTTTTATTAAAAAAAGTATAAAAAAAATTAAATATTTTTAAATAAACAATGTATAATTTCAAGATTATTTTAAATAAAATTATTTTATTTAAAAATTTCTAGACATTCAATCATTCGCTAAACTTCGGACGGGTTTGAAGAATGGTAAAAAATTACGGGCCGGACACGGGCGGGAAGTAAAAAAAAATACGGGTACGGGCCAAAAAAAATCGGCCCGTGCAGGGTTCTAATTTCAAGGTATTATTTAAAAGTTTCATCCCCCCCCCAGAGAGGCGTTCCTGTAAACCGAATCTTCCAACCAAGCGTCCCCACCGGGTTCACGTCCCATGGGACAAAAATTTATTTAAATTTAATTGACTACTAGTCAATTTAAATAAATAGGGACGGGGCTAAATGGCCTCCGATGCCGAAAAAGAATTTAAATAAAAAAAAACCGGCTCCACCGATAAAATTGCATTAATCCGTTCCTGAGACAATATTAACTAAAGTTTTCACTTAAAGGCCTAAAAAAATAAAAAATTTTCAATAAGTATAAGGGGGGGGGATCAAGGGCGTCCGCAGGATTTTTTGCAGGGGGGGGGGGCAAGTCACTTCCAGATAAGTTAAAAAAAACGTATTTTGATATTAATAATGTTATACATCTCTTAGTATTTAAAGCTTTCTCACCGCGGCAAGGTGGATGTATACTGTGAAAGGTTTTTTTTGTATTTTTTTTTTTTGTTTTATACATTTTTTTGTATCATTTTAATTTTCCAGGGGGGGCAAGTGCCTGGTTGCCCCCCCTGCGGACGCCCATGGGGGGGGGATCATTTTGACTCATTTACGTCAATTTTAAGGACATCTATTCATTCTCTCATATTCCTTGTATTAAAACAGATCAT
>JAKCPI010022949.1:0-11658 GCA_023213315.1 Euborellia annulipes
GGCAGTGGCGGCTCGCTAGGGTAGGCAAGGTAGGCGACGCCTACCTTATAAATATACAGATGAAAAATATTTATCAATTTTATTATATTTATTAAGTTTAAAAATATTTAGTTTCATAAAATAATTACTATATTTATTAATTTATATGATTTTGCAAAAAAAAAAAAATTTGAAACACTTCAGAACCTCGTATTTATAAAGTAAAGGCGATATTTTTCTTAGCCTATTTACTGCCTGTACTCCACACTCCGCTGCCCACATTTCTAGACAGTCGCGCATGCGCACAGCAGTGATAGCTAGCGCTATAAGTCGAACGGTTAGGCGATGAACTAAGTAGCCTATGCCAAGCCGATGACAAGTGTTACCGTAGAGCGCAATTTCTCATGAAGATTTATTAGTTCAAATTTCGAAACAAGATAACTTCACAGATCAAATTATTGAATTATTTTCTAAATTAAAAGATAGGCGAATAGATTTAATTTACAAAAATAAATAAATACGCCTTTTTTCTTTCTTTTTTTCTATTTTTCGTAAGTAATATATATACCATATATATATATATTTGTCGCCAGTGGCGTATTCAGGGGCCCCCCCCCCAAAGCCTTCTCCAAAACAAAAAAATACCTAATGTTTTCCCTAATGATTTTTTTTTTAAATAATAATTTTATTAACTCTTATAAATTCTAAAAACTTAACAAAAAACTTATAAATAATTGAAAAAATCTCTAATATTTACGAATTTTGTATTAAAATTATTTTTTATTTCAAGAAAAAAAAATTTTTTTTATTTGTTTTTTATTTATAATTATTATATTATCTAAAAAAATTTCTCCACTTGAAGTTTCTTGGAGAAGAGGGGGGGTTTAATAAAAATTTTGGGCCCCCCCCAAGCAGAAATCCTGGCTACGCTACTGTTTGTCGCCTACCCAGTTGTCTCGGTCACGAGCCGCCACTGCTTTTAGGTGATCCTCAATATCACTCTCAGTGACTCCGGGGCTAATGCGACAACTTCAGGGCTCAAATACCATAAACAATTGTAAAGCAACATGAAAATCGATAGTTTGATATGCAAAAAGTTTCGAAAGAACCGTGGAATCGTGATAAGGTGCTTTGGCAGCAGAAGGGTGCACAAAACACATGCTTCGCTATAGACACTAGCAAGGAAAATACAAATATCACAAATTGCATTTTGTTATTTTTGTAATAATACAAATTCATCAGGAAACAGAAAGATATTCAAAAAATAAATGGCTATTGCCATTCACCTCGCTTATGAAAGGCTCCGGAAACACGGATATTCCACTAGATAGTGTTTCCCCAAGAAAAATAGCTAAATTCTAAAATTTCACTATAATCCTCGCTAGGATGGTGTTCGCTTAAAAAATCGCAAAAAATTTTTTCACCAGTAGTAGCTAAGAGCCACTCTAATATACTACCCTGTTTGGGCCATTAATCGATGGCATACTCGTATTTTGGGTCGCCGATTTCAGCGTAACATGATCATTTCCTGTACAAGTTGGGTTCCTTTAAGAGGAAGCCCGCACTTTGGGTAATAGGGAATTCAATAAATAAATTATTTAACAAATGACAAAAATTGAGAACATTTATTCAAGATAATAATTAGATGCTAATAGAGATAAATTTATTTAATTCATTTGGATACCAAATGGTATAAATAATGTGTCTGGATAATTTGAATCTTTATTAAAATATTTGTGTATTGTCTAAAGTTTATTTGGGAGAAAGAAAATATAAACTCGATAATTTTAATATAAAAATATGTAAGAAACCCCAAATGAAAACTGGAGAAATGGAAGAATCGGGGTCATAATTGACTCAAATTTAAAAATTAAAGACAACACAACTTTTCTTACCCTTCGATAAGAAAAAAGTTAAAAATAAAATCTGGTGTGAACAGCACGTTCACACCAGATTTTTTGAAATGAGATATATTTAGTTTCCCATAGCACCTTAGTTTCAAACTTGCATTTTAAATGTTGACTGCTTGAAATAAACTATGGTTATTTTTCAAAATTTTAATATCATATTTGGACATTTTCCATACACAATATAGAATCGTAAATAAATACAAAATTTCATAAGAATTGGAAAAAAATTTTTAAAATGTGTAAAAAGTTCCAAAAGGGGGACCCCATTTTGAATCGAAATTAACATACAAATCCCTATAGGAATTTAACATTGGTCCTATGCGAAGATATAACAGTGGGAAAGTGAATTTGAAAAAAAATCTGGTGTGACTGGCGCACAGCACACAACTTTCTCTTACCCTTCGGTAAGAGAAAGTTGTGCACGTGCTGGTCACACCAGATTTTTTGTGTCGAGATATATTTAGTTTCCGATAGCATCTTAGTTTCAAACTTGCATTTTAAATGTTGACTGCTTCAAATAAACTATGGTTATTTTTTAAAAATTTTAATCTCATATTTGGACATTTTATACACAATATAGAATCGTAAATAAATACAAATTTCATAAGAATTGGAAAAAAAATTTTAAATGCCTAAAAAGTTCTAAAGGGGACCCCCTTTTGAATCGAAATTAACATACAAATCCCTATAGGAAATTAACATTGTTCCTATGCGAAGATAAGGTGGAAAGGGAATTTAAAAAGAGTAGAGAGAGACGATAATGTTTGCAAGTGGGGGAGAGAGAGACATATATGTTTTCTTTGAAACAATTAAAGACACAAATAAATAAAAATAAATGGGAATTTAAATAATAATTGATTTTTAATCTAATAAAAAGAAAAAGATTTAAATTCCGTTACCATGGCAACCATTTCTATCTTTCCTATGAAGAACAAGAGTAAAGTGGTCTTCAGAAGATTTCAACGGCAAAATGAGAATATACATTTTAAAGAGCATCTAAAAAATAGTTCATTTATGAATTTTAAAAAAAATCCTTGGAGGGAATTTTGAGAAAATCGAAAAAAACTGAAAAAGTACATCAGTAAAGTACTAGTACTTTTTGGCCGATTTTGTTCAAAAGCTTATTTTGAGCGTATGGGAAGGTACCTAAGTTAAATATAAAATTTCAATCCGGTAGCTCAATTCCTTCATGCTAAAAATCTGTCTACACACATACAGACACACGCACACACATACATACACACACACACACACACACACAGACCAATTTGGGGACCCACTTTTTTGGACTCAGGGGACCCTCAAAACATGTATATCCATCAAAATCTCGACATCGAATTTTTGACATGATCGCAATACTTTCACTCTCTATATATTTCATATATAGGCTAAGAGAAAGTAAAAACTGAATTACATCAGCAAAGTGTACTTCAAACAATTTTCACAAAATATTACTGATTTACTTTTTAAAAGGGCATCTAAATAATAATTGATTTATATAAATTTTAATCTAAAAAGAAAAAAGATTTAAATTCTGTTACCATGGCAACCATTTCTCCTATCTTTTCTATGAAGTACAAGAGTAAAGTGTCCTTCAAAAGATTTCAATGGCAAAATGAGAATATACATTTTAAAGAGCTTCTAAAAAATAATTGATTTTTGAATTTTAATTAAAATCGTTGGAGCGAATTTTGAGAAAATTGAAAAAAACTGAAAAAGTACATCAGTAAAGTCCTAGTACTTTTTGGCCGATTTTGTTCAAAAACCTATTTTGAGTGTCTGGGAGGGCACCTAACTTAAATATAAAATTTCAATCCCATTATGCTAAAAAATCGTTACACATACAGACAGACAGACCAATTTTGGGGGACCAAAATATGTATATCTATATATATAATTCACTAATGTCCGTCCGTCTGTCGCTGTCCGTCTGTCTGTCACGCTCTATTTAGGCAACTTTCCGTTGGAATTTTGAAATGAAATTTTTTATGTATAAAGAGGACCTTCTCGGGATTACAGGAAAATTATTTTCATCCCGAAATTCCCATACCTTTTTGAGTTATTAATTTTTAAAGTTACGATTTCTCCCATAGGAAATGTATAGAGAAATATTTATAATATGTATGTATTCTTTTCATTTGTGTATTCTATGAATGTAAACAAATCCTCAAGCAGGCACTGAATTGGAATCGAATAATAATAATTTTCTTTTCATAATTAAGAAGAAAAAGGGCGAGGGTCCGCCGCAGGCCAGCTGGCGGGGGGTCCAGGGGCGAAGCCCCCCTGTCTAGAAGCAAAGACGGGCTCCACGAGTTCTCATAAATAAGAAAAAGAGAGGGTCCGCCGTAGTTAATTAAAATTTATTTATCTGGACAACTCTTAAACATATTCCGAGACGCCGGCCGCCAGGGCCTAGCGTGGTTGCCGGAGGCAACCCTACCGCAGCTAGTCCATTAAAATCTCGACATCGAATTTTTGACATAATCGCAATACTTTCTCTCTATATATTTCATATTTAGGGTAAGAGAAACTTAAAATAAGAGATTTCATCTAACACTTGTAAGATGAGAGGCAATGAGAACAAGGGTTGGGTCATTTATCTACATTACCTACTTTGTCTATATTGATTGCGTCATGAAGCAGACTAATCAAAATAAGGTTAAATAAGTCATATTAACTTAGAATTATTTATCGAATACAGATTGAATATTGTTGAATTAGACATGGGTGATACTGTATCAATCTGATATTTTGTATCAGGTAGGAAAAAGTAACAGGTACACAAATGGGTACGAGCAAAAAGTATCCGGTATTTAAATACCAAAGTAAAAATCAGATAACTTATTTATAAAAAAAATATTTTTTTCATTTCGCTCTCTTTCTTAAAGCGGAGAAAATAGAAATAATGTATAATAAGTAATAATTAGATTTGTATTTAATTATTATAGGGCCTAGTGAGAAAAGTAGAGTAAAAAATGTAAAAATGATTCGGAATGACGTTCGAAAAGAGCGCCAGAGCAATAACGAAATTGCCCTGTCACGAGAGAAGAGGCGGGGCGGGGCGTCGCGAGTTGAGGGTCGCAAGAGAGAAGGAATGAGAGAACAGGCGAAACGAAAACTGTATCGGGTAAATGAAACGACGCTCTAAAGTGAAAAGCAAGTATTTGATCAATGCGCAAGCGCGAGAAACCCGGTACGAGTGAGAAACAGATACGCGTCCTGTCCAGGTCCAGTCGTGTATGCCCGAGTTGTTGATACTCATATAACAGATACAACAAGTATCTCTTATTTGCTCGGTATTCGTTTCTCACTCGTACCTGATATCTCGCGCTTGCGCATTGATCAAATACTTTAGAGTGTCGTTTCTTTCTTACCCGATACAGTTTTCGTTGGGCCTGTCCCAGGCCTGCTCTCTCTTTCCTCTCTTGAAACCCTCAACTCGCGACGCCCCGCCCCGTCCCTTCTCTCCTGACACGGCTATTTCGCTATTGCGCTGGCGCTCTTTTCGAACGTCATTCCGAATGAATTTTACATTTTTTACTCTACTTTTCTCACTAGGCCCTATAATAATTAAATACAAATCTAATTATTACTAATACATTATTTCTCTTTTCTTCTCTTTGAAAAAGAGAGCAGAAATGAAAAAAATATTATATTTTTTTGTTTAATAAATAAGTTATCTGATTTTTACTTTGAAACTATTTTTTTTTTTTTTTATAAAAACATTAATTAAAAAAATAAAAATATATGTAACTGTGAATTGAAATACATAATGGACTTCAATAAATTAAATTTCGTTCGCTGGTAAAGAAATTTGTTAATTATTTTTCTAGTGCAGTATATAAATTGACATTTTAAATTTGGAGACATTAAAATGTCAGTTCAGTCACTTTGGAAAACTCTTTAGTAATGGATAATTATGAGTTTGTTCTCAACACAAGAATAAATAGCGTAAAAAACATTTGAAAAAATATTAGACACGTTGTTATTGACTTGAATTAATGTAAAGTTGGCGTTGCTGGGTGAAATTTGTTTGGCATACAAAAGTATCGGGTCAGAACAAGTACCTGTAACATCTGGTACAACAAAATCTTTTGATGACCTACGTGCATATCGATATACCTTTTGTGAATATTGGTGAAAACTTTTAATTTGACCAATAAATAGTCGGAAAAAAAATTTCTCTCACTTTTCTTATTCCATATTTGTATTGCAATAAAAAATTTACTATAGTATTTGGTTGAAAAATTAAATTAGTATATTGCAACATATATTGTCAAGCACCTAATTAGTTTTTTATAAATAATTTATAAATCCTATAAAAAGTTGTTTTATATATAAAATATATTTGATTAATAAAGTTATCAAATTGGTGGAGCCATCTTTTGGACGCTCATGGAACTATTTAGAGTTATTGTCAGAGTTGGGTTTTATACACGATTTTGCAGTTTTATACAAAAATCGCGGATAAAACTTGTATAAAACGTATAAAATGTATAAAACTTGAATGCGCATGCGCAAACCCGACGAGAAAGGAAATTCAAATAAAATTTGATTTTTCAATTATTAACATTTTCATTATATTATTCACTAAATAAAAAAGCAAACAACATCGTCAATGCTTTAAAACATTATAAAATATGAAAAGCAAGCTGTTTTTTCAGGGGGGGGGTTGGTTTTTTACAGAGTTTTATACTTTTTATACATCGGCCTAGTTTTATCCGCAATAGTTTTATACATGTATAAAACCGTGTATTATACTCGGCGGGATAAAACCTGCCAACTCTGGTTATTGTCCAGGCGCCGTCACTAATGCATCTTATAAATACGTATTTAATTTTTACTTTCTCTTACTTATATATGTAATATATAGTGAAAGTATTGCGATCATGTAAAAAATTCAATGTCGAGATTTTGATGGATATACATGATTTGAGGTCCCCTGAGTCCAAAAAAGTGAGTTCTGCAAATTGGTCAGCCTGTTTGTGTGCATGGGCGTAGCCAGGGGGAGGCAGGGAGGGGCCTTTGCCCCCCCTGGCTTGCCCTAAAAATAAAAAAACAAAAACAAATATACAGTATATATATTTCCCATTGGGAATTTTTTTTAACGCCGCAATCCACTACATTAATTTAATTTTTTTTTATTTAAATAAATAATTAATAATCAATGTATATATTAATTGCAAACCCCCCCCTCTCGCTCTAAGGAGGGGTTGGCCCCCCCCCCTAACAAGATGTCTGGCTACGCCCATGTTTGTGTGTAACGATTTTAAGCCTGAGGGAATTGAGCTACTAGATGGAAATTTTATATTTAAGTTAGATACCCTCCCGGACACTCAAAATTAGCTTTTGAACAAAATCGGCCAATAAGTACTAGTACTTTACTGAAATACTTTTTCAGTTTTTTTTGAATTTCTCAAAATTGGCTCTAACGGTTTTGATTAAAATTCAAAAATCAATTATTTTTGACATGCTCTTTAAAATGTATATTCTCATTTTCTTCGTGTCACGTCCCATGGGGGTGCCTAACTTAAATATAAAATTTCAACCTGGTAGCTCTTTTAGTTGCCGAGATATTTTGTTCACAGACAGACCATGTCGCGAAAACCATCGAATTTTTGACATGAATCGAATACTTTCTATATATTTCATATATAGGGTAAGATAAAGTAAAAATTTGCATAGTCCAAGTGGATCCCTTTGGAAAATTGATCAAAAGCATGGGGTTGTAACTCACAGGATTTGACATAAGAAAAGTTGCTAACGCCAGAGGTAAGAGGCGCTAGCGTCGCAGTCCCAGATTCGATAGCTCCGCCCACTATCTCAAATCGGCATGCTAGCGGCAGTCTACTTGTCACATTGTGTTTGTTTGATTCGTGTGCCACCAGCATACCCTTACTACTTCTACTTGAAAAGCGTTGCAAAACATTATAACTCGTGCCTATTAATTTCATATTATTATTTTTATCAAAATGGTGTTTAAATCTTATGTGTGCAAGAAATTTGGAAAGGAGAGAAGATTGCATCGTTTCCCAAGCTCAAGTTGTGGTTGATTTGCCGTGGAAAATGTGTACTATAAGTAATATATTCTATTATTCAATTAAAGACCTTAGCTAAATTATTAATTTTTTTTTAACTTGTTAATTTATTTGGATACCAAATAGTGCAAATAATGTGTGGATAATATGTATCATAATAATATAATATTTTTTATTTATGTTTTAATGTCTATATGACCTAAGATGGCTAAAAAACCTTGTGTATTTTGATGAAGCAAAAATAAAAATTTCAACTCTTTAACCATAATAACTTTGTCTTATTGTTTATACCTTATAGACCTATATAAATACGACTTTACTCAAGATGTTTTTATATTTTCAGAAAAAAATTGATATTTTTACATTAACACGTGGGGGGCAAAAGGGCGTAGCGGTGAAGGGCGGAGCCAATTCACGAATGACGTCACTTTGCGACTCTAGCGCTAACAGGCGTCTGTTGTTGCAGTTGTGACGAGTGTGACAGGCTTTCCCATCTATATTATCTATGATCAAAAGAAATAAAAACACCTATTAAGTAGGCATGAAATTAATCTGTGATCTGTGTTCGAAATATTTTGCCTAACGACAAAGCGATATTGGAAAGTGCTGCCCCTAGAGGTAGTTTTGTTAACTAGGCCCTACTTTGATTCTTTTGGCAGGAAATATGAAAAAAAAAAAATTATATTTCTATATAAATTAGTTTACTGGTAATGTTAACATTAACTTGACATGCGATTAATCTCGTTATGAGTAAAAGACAATACAGAAACGAATTAAAGGGGGGGAGGGCGGAGGGGGGTGATTTCTCCCTCCGAGAAAAAATTGAAAAAGTTTTAAAAACTAGTCATCTAAAGAGATTGTGATTATTTGTCTAAAATATATTTTTTAATTTTATTTTAAACAGTGAATTTTAAGTCTCAAATCACGCTTAATGGTGCTAGTATTTGAAGTAGAGCCCTGCACGGATACGGGCAAGCCCGTAGGCCCGTAGCCCGCCCGACCCGCGGGCCGGGTTTTGGAGGCTATGAAAAAATTACGGGCGGCAAGTCTAAATAAACGGGTTCGGGCGGAGGGGCATGCAAATGAAATCGGACGGGCACGGACCTATAAAAAAAATACAAAAAAATTTAAAACATTTCTTTTTTCTGACATCTGAGATCATGAAAAAGTGTAGGTTTTTTATTAAAAAAAGTATAAAAAAAAATTAAATATTTTTAAATAAACAATGTATAATTTCAAGATTATTTTAAATAAAATTATTTTATTTAAAAATTTCTAGACATTCAATCATTCGCTAAACTTCGGGCGGGTTTGAAGAATGGTAAAAAATTACGGGCCGGACACGGGCGGGAAGTAAAAAAATACGGGTACGGGCCAAAAAAAATCGGCCCGTGCAGGGTTCTAATTTCAAGGTATTATTTAAAAGTTTCATCCCCCCCAGAGAGGCGTTCCTGTAAACCGAATCTTCCAACCAAGCGTCCCCACCGGGTTCACGTCCCATGGGACAAAAATTTATTTAAATTTAATTGACTACTAGTCAATTTAAATAAATAGGGACGGGGCTAAATGGCCTCCGATGCCGAAAAAAGAATTTAAATAAAAAAAAACTGGCTCCACCGATAAAATTGCATTAATCCGTTCCTGAGACAATATTAACTAAAGTTTTCACTTAAAGGCCTAAAAAAATAAAAAAATTTTCAATAAGTATAAGGGGGGGATCAAGGGCGTCCGCAGGAATTTTTGCAGGGGGGGGCAAGTCACTTCCAGATAAGTTAAAAAAAACGTATTTTGATATTAATAATGTTATACATCTCTTAGTATTTAAAGCTTTCTCACCGCGGCAAGGTGGATGTATACTGTGAAAGGTTTTTTTGTATTTTTTTTTTTTTGTTTTATACATTTTTTTGTATCATTTTAATTTTCCAGGGGGGCAAGTGCCTGGTTGCCCCCCTGCGGACGCCCATGGGGGGGGATCATTTTGACTCATTTACGTCAATTTTAAGGACATCTATTCATTCTCTCATATTCCTTGTATTAAAACAGATCATAATCAAGAGTCGCGGGAGCGACTCGTCGCCGAGCAAGTAAAAAGCAAAAGAAAGCAAAGAAACTCTTAATACTACCATTTAGTTGACATTCCAATAGATGCCAATGGCCCATTGCATTTAGATGGACGAGTCGTCCCTAGACTATATTATCAAGAATGATTTTAAATCCTTAATAAAAGATAGGGACGTGAAAAAATTTTTTTGAGAAACTTTTCTCTTTCTGGGCGAATATCTCAAAAAGGTTTTAAGATATCGGAGCCAAATTTTTTTATATTAAACTAGAATAAACAAGGATTATTTTGAGCACAAATTCAAAAAAAATTCCAGTCCCAAACAGAATGGCAGAGGCTCAAAGTTGAGATTTTGCCGATTTCGGAAGGTCAAAAGTTAGTCTCTTATTTTTCCTTTTTTTTTTTTTTTTTCTTTTTTTTTTTCTTTTTTTTCTTTTTTTTCTTTTTTTTTTTTTTCATTCTTTTCTTCAATTTTCAAATTTTTTAGACAAAGCTACAGGTTTCCCTGCTGGACCGATTAGGATGAAATTTAAAAATACAAATAGATACTATCAAAAACCCGATACCTTTGATATAAAATTTCATTTTGGATCAAAAGTGACTTTTTGAGAGGTATTCAAAATTTCAAATTTGTCCTATCTTTAACATGGCGAAAAGACAATTCTAACTATTTTGCTCCCTGATGACGTCATCTAGGAACATATATATTATTATTAGTAATTTTCATCCCTAATGGAACAAAAATTTTTTAGGATAGATCCATTCAGATAGAAATAGATTAACGTGATAAGAAGGAGTGCTACCAACATAACAAAAATAAAAACCCTAAAATTTTATAAAATTTGGTGAAATCCTATGTTTATCGTTTCGAATGGATACCAAACGATGTATTTACATTCTACCAACATAACAAAAATAAAAAACCTAAAATTTTATAAAATTTGGTGAAATCCTATGTTTATCGTTTTGAATGGATACCAAACGATGTATTTACATTCTACCAACATAACAAAAATAAAAATCCTAAAATTTTATAAAATTTGGTGAAATCCTATGTTTATCGTTTCGAATGGATACCAAACGATGTATTTACATTCTACCAACATAACAAAAATAAAAATCCTAAAATTTTATAAAATTTGGTGAAATCCTATGTTTATCGTTTCGAATGGATACCAAACGATGTATTTATTTTTTACTGTTTGGAATGCATATTAAAAGATCTATTCATGGGATAACTTAATATTTAATAAACAAAAATTAATAAATAATATTTTCATGTAATATTTCACAAAAAGAAGTGAAATCTCAGCCAAAAACATCGGAGATGCAAAAAGGGGCGCCTCGCATTATTTTTGCCTAGCGTCGAGGTGAAATCAAAAAAATGCGCCTCGCTTTTCTGATTTATATAAAAGCGAGGATATATGAAACAAATAAAATTCTGTAGGGGTTTTATTTAAGTGAAAATATTTCCTCGCTTTTATATAAATCAGAAAAGCGAGGCGCATTTTTTTGATTTCACCTCGACGCTAGGCAAAATAATGCGAGGCGCCCCCTTTTTGCATCTCCGATATGTCTTTTGGCTGAGATTATATATTTAAAAGAATATTTTCATTCGATTTGTCTTGTGATAAAGAAATAAAGCAATTTATATGAAGTGTTGCCCGTGACC
>JAKCPI010022950.1:0-141296 GCA_023213315.1 Euborellia annulipes
TACCCTAAAATAGAGGTGGCAAAGCCAATTTGATCCAGATTTCTATAAAAATAACGAAAATATAGAAGAAATATGAAGGTGGCAACTATTATTATAAACTATAAACAATTATCTATAAACTAAATATTTTTCGAGATCTATATATTTGAATAAGATAATAGTATTCAAAATACCCCGATTCGGAGTAAACAAGTCATAGATATATTTAACGAGACTGTGAGTGTTTTTATTGGAGAGGCCAAACATCCCATGGTCCCCGGGAATCGAACCCAGAAAGGCGGAGATCCTGGGTTCGATTCCCGGGGGCCATGGGATGTTTGGCCTCACCAATAAAAACACTCACAGTCTTGTTAAATAATCTATAAAAGTTGGTTATTTTATTTATTCAACAACTAGGCCCATGTTTAAAACAAATATTAAGGAATTCTCGGTTGGGAATTCGTATATAATTTAAAACAACTTGCAGGGGTTTGCCAAGTTCGGTGAAGTTAAGGTTCAGCTGGTTTAACAATAAAAAAGTTAATCCCAGGTAATTATTTTTAGACTTTATTGGTCATCTATAATCAAATTTAATTTTTTCTGGAATGTGAAGTAAACCGGCCGGGACGCCGGGACTTTGTCTGAAAACCGAGACTGTCCCGGTCAAACCGGAACTTTCGAAGAGAAAGTTGGGGTGTGCTGTGCGACCAATAACGCCAGATTTTTTGAACTCAGGGGGTCTCAAAACGGGTATTTCCATCAAAATTTCGACATCGAATTTTTGACTTTCTCTCAAAATGTATATATTAACATATAGGTAAGAGAAAGTAAAAATTCTCAAACGTTTTGAAATAAAAATAAAATAATAGTTCAACGGTATTTTTAAGTAGCCGAAAAGTTTTTAATGCCAGTATTAATTATTCCAGATTTTTGTTTAATAGATCAAATTTATAGACCCAGCTATGCTTTATTTTTACTTTCTCTTACCTCTATATATGTTAATATATATAGAGAGAGAAAGTATTGCGATCATGTCAAAAATTCGATGTCGAGATTTTGATGGATATACATGTTTTGAGGTCCCCTGAGTCCAAAAAAGTGGGTCCCGCAAATTGGTCTGTGTGTGTGTGTGTGTGTGTGTGTCTGTATGTGTGGACAGATTTTTAGCATGAAGGAGTTGAGCTAGCGGATTGAAATTTTATATTTAACTTAGGTACCTTTGAAGAATCTCAAAATAAGCTTTTGAACAAAATCGGCCAAAAAGTACTAGTACTTTACTGATGTACTTTTTCAGTTTTTTTCGATTTTCTCAAAATTCCCTCCAAGGATTTTTTTTTAAAATTTAAAAATCAATTATTTTTTAGATGCTCTTTAAAATGTATATTCTCATTTTGCCGTTGAAACCTTCTGGAGACCACTTTACTCTTGTTCTTTTAGCATGAAGGAATTGAGCTACCGGATTGAAATTTTATATTTAACTTAGGTACCTTCCCACACGCTCAAAATAAGCTTTTGAACAAAATCGGCCAAAAAGTACTAGTACTTTACTGATGTACTTTTTCAGTTTTTTTCGATTTTCTCAAAATTCCCTCCAAGGATTTTTTTTAAAATTCAAAAATCAATTATTTTTTAGATGCTCTTTAAAATGTATATTCTCATTTTGCCGTTGAAATCTTCTGGAGACCACTTTACTCTTGTTCTTCATAGGAAAGATAGAAATGGTTGCCATGGTAACGGAATTTAAATCTTTTTCTTTTTATTAGATTAAAAATCAATTATTATTTAAATTCCCATTTATTTGTGTCTTTAATTGCTTAGGAGAAAACATATATATATCTCTCTCTCTCACTTGCAAACATTATCGCCTGTCTCTCCGCCTTCTCTCATAGGCCTAATGTTAATTTCCTATAGGGATTTGTATGTTAATTTCGATTCAAAAGGGGGTCCCCTTTGAAACTTTTTAGGCATTTAAAATTTTTTTTTCCAATTCTTATGAAATTTTGTATTTATTTACGATTCTCTATTGTGTATAAAATGTCCAAATATGAGATTAAAATTTTTAAAAATAACCATAGTTTATTTCAAGCAGTCAACATTTAAAATCCAAGTTTGAAACTAAGGTGCTATCGGAAACTAAATATATCTCGACACAAAAAATCTGGTGTGACCAGCACAGTGCGCAACTTTCTCTTACCGAAGGGTAAGAGAAAGTTGTGTGCTGTGCGCCAGTCACACCAGATTTTTTTCAACTGAACACTTAACAAGAAATAATACATTATAATGGAGAGAATTAACATTGAAACAGTTTGCTGATGGTCTATTCGAGGACCGAAACGCCCTACTAAATAAATAAATAATAGATGGTCAGATATTTATTTTAAAAAAATAACAAAACAAGTGCTCTGCCCTGTGGAAGTGTGTGTTTGAGCATCCGAAACGTCGGAGATTATATTGAATTAAATCCTGCTATATTACTTGATAGCCATTATTAATATACAATTTATCTATGTAAAGTGTGTATTTTCAAATTAATAAGTTATGAAATATCTCTTAGAATAGGAATTTTTAAAAATCAAACCTTCTCTCACTTAAATGGAACAAAATTACTTTAATTCCCCCGCCACCCAATCCAGAATCATGAGACGAATCGCTAATTTATCAATCAAAAGTAAAAATATTCTTAAATTATATTATGAATAATTAAAACAATACTAGAATAAGAATTGGGAAGAAATTTACCTAAATCGGGCTCGTAGTTTAAGAGAAATTGACTTTTTTTAGGAGGAGCCCAACCGACGCCAACTGCACTACTCACTGGCTCTGATAACACTAAATGTATAAAGCCTATGAGAGAAAATCCAACGTGGATTCAACCTCTCTCTTCGGCGACACACTCACTACTAAATGCTCATACAACCCCAAGGCAGGAAGGCTGAGCCACCTACGACCTGCTGTAACTTGTCCAGAGAGGCAAGTCAAGATAGTGATAAGTATAATTCAATCTAACACGAAAAAAAGGTATTAATTAGGAAATTCTATAACCACTCAAAGGGGCTATAGGATCATTCATGTTATAGAAATTCCTAATTAATACACTTTTACGTGTTAGAATTAGATTATACTTATCAATATCCATTCCCTTCGATGGGCTATAGGATTTTTTAGTAAAGTATAGTATCAAATGTATATTAAACATCTATAAAAATTAGGATAATTGGAAATGTTGATAAAACACTGTACAAGATTTTTAAGATTAACGAGAAAGAAAAAAATACGAAATGGGAAGGTATAATACCTTTCTTATAGATTAATGTCACTTTCATATTTCTTCTATATGTTCGTTATTTTTTAAGAAATCTGGATCAAATTGGCTTAATCACATCTATTTTAGGCTAATAAATGGAATGGATAAGAGAAAAAAACCCGAAAAAGTTCCTTATCATAGAAAAAAAATTGTCAACATTATGTTAAATTAAATAGAGATTCAGTATAAAATCAAGATCATTTTCTTTACTTTTTAGGTCAACAAATTTCGATGCATTTTATTATGCAAATAATGAATAAGGAGGTTTTTATTCCAACCTATAGTTTTATCCTTAAAGAATGTATTCTAACTATATATATATATATGTACTTACCAAAATAGAAATTGTATTAATCCGGGCTGGAGTTATCCATTTCAAGCCCTCTCTGCATGAATAAAGGCGATGCTTTGTCTAAACCAAGTCGAGCAGACAAGCACAGCAGGTAAAAACTAGAAAAAAAAAGAAAAAAGAGAATTAGAAATAATTTTCCACTCATACGTATATATATATATATATATATATATATACACACATTTAATAGATAATTTAGTTAATATTTTTTTGAATATTTGGCATAATTGAAACAAAAAGCTCTATACCCAATGCTTTCCAATAGGAAAATACTCGAATTAAAATTTTTAGCCTCCCAATTTGGGGATTTAAAGTGTTTTTCTTGGTTTGTTCATAACAAAAAAAATTTCATAGAGAAGTTGATCAAAAAGAGTGTGACATGTTGATTTGAGATCCCATTATGTGTTATTTTAATGTGATTGAGTTAATATGTTTTATCTTGTATTATTTAAAGTTTAATTAAATATAGTTATATTATTAATTCTAGTCCCTTATTCCCACATTCCCTTTTATTTGATAAAAAATAAAAATTTGAAATAGCTTTTGCCTTTTCACCAGACAAATTTTCATGTTTAAAATAATGGATATCGAATGTAAATGTAAGAGATGATTTTAAAAAAATTAATAAAAAGATGATTTTTCTAATAGGAAAGATAAGAAATGAATTTATCAAAATCAATTAAAAATAAATTATATTTATATTTGTAATCAGAAGGAATGAAACCATCTTTTAATTAGATCACCGGTTAATCTTTACTATAAGATGCCAGCCTTATAGTAAAGATTAGCCAGATCACCTTATCACTTTATATATACTTGTATATTGGATCAAACTGACATTGGTATAAATTGATAAATGATTTTGATAAATCCATTCTCTTCTTTTTCAAATTAGAAAATAATCTTTTATTTTAAATATATTATTTTATATATTTAATATTATCTGATCCAAATTAAAATCAAAAATATTTGGAAATTTATTTTTTAATTACTATCAAATAAAAGGAAAAAACATTTAGGTTTTCAACTGCATGCACAATAAGACTTACTATAAATTAATAAAACATACTAGAAATTTAAATCACATTTAATTAGAAAGGTTAATTAATGATTTGAGTGTAAATTGAGTTATATTAAAATTTTGTTAGCTGTAATTTGAAAGATCTATCAGTCTGATTTATAGGAACACAAGACTATACTTAAATAATTCACTCACATTTAAGAAAATAATTAGAAAAATTAAAATAATTAATAAAATATAACCAAGGGTTTATAAAAGAAAATAAATAAATGAGAAGTATGAAAAGAGATTAAAGGTTAAAACAGCTGGGCTAACTGACAAACACATATAATGATTTAATTTGTTAGAAATAAATATTACAAAATAAAATCATGCGAAATAGATCAATTACCAAGAGAATTAATTAAATTTACCTGTAAAATGCACTTATTAGACATAGTGATTGGCAAACTTTGACCGACTTTGACTGCTTTGACCGCCAAAAGCATAAACAGAACGTGTTCACAAAGTGACAGATCAGAGAAGATGCCAAAATGGACGACCAACCTTTGACAATTATTCACAAAAAAAAAAAATTTATAAAGGAAAAAAAATTTTTATAAAATAAATTATTCTAACTTTAAAAAATAATTTAGAATAATTTTTTATAGAAATTTTTATTTTTCTTTTAATTTATTTTTCATTATATAAAAAAAAAAAAAATTTACATGTCTGTTAAAAATTCGTATTTTTCTTTTTTCAAAACAATAAAATTATTTTAAAAACAAAATTAATTTTAAAAAATTCTTCCAACCTATATTTTAAAGTTAAAATAATTTATTATTTGAATTTTATTTTTCATAAGAATTTTGTTATATGAGATCAGTATGAGATGCTGTTTCCCATCTGTCATCAGTTGTCAATGAAAATAATTTCAATATTAATTTATTTGTAACAAATCTGATATAAATATAAAATTTGCATAATTTATTTTCTTTTCAAAAATTATTTATTTTAAATATTAATTTTTTCATTTTTTAATTAATTTTTTTTTTTATATCACTACTTGAATATATTCCATAAAATTTAATTCATGATATGACATTTCTAATTTTAATTTTGAGAGAATTTAATCAATTTTAATAATTTGCAAAGTGGGGTGACTTTTAAATAAGGATATTTAATTACTTCATGTGACACTTTATATTAAATGAAAATTTTAATTTTAACAATTTGTCATTTAGAAATTTTTCAACTCTGAAACTCGTTCTTATTAAGAATATATAATATATATATATATATAGAACCTTACATGGTTGTCATAGGTATAATGTAATTTAATAAATAAATACAATAAACCCTCAGAAGAAAAAATAAAAAATATAAATATATATATATATATAAAGGCCTATAGATTTCTATATATGACCTCCATCCAAAAACACTTGGTAATAATTTAATTTTTCAGCTTCTTCTTTTACTGATGGTTATCCTACTTTCCTTCTTTTTTTTTCTAAGGGTCTCTCGTTTTATTCTCAAACTCTACAATCCTCATTCCTCACACTCCAACCCCTTCTGCTTGCAGTCCTCGATTATACAATCCATCCATCTTACTTCCCACCTTCAAATTGAATTCCTTCCCCTACATAATCCTTTTCCCTCTAATTACATGACAAATCTTTTTCGATCATCTATCATCCCTGGAAAATCCGATGGTGAATGGGGGCTTTTATTCTGCTGTCCCCTTTGGAACTTTTTACTAATTATATATATATATATTTTTTTTGTTAGAGAAAGTGTGTCGCATAAATAAAAAAAATAAATAAAAAATATTAATATATAAACTAGGTAGAGCCTTGTTTGAAAAGGATGGAATTTTTTCAATCAATGCTCAAAGAGACTGTTCATTAGCCAGACAATATATCGTTTAAGATAGCAAGTTTGCGAGATATGTTTGTGCTTAACATTGGGCAAAATTGCAATTTTGCAAACATATCTAGCAAACTTGCTATATATATATATATATATATGAGATTATACCGGATATATCTCAGCCACGAGGGGCCCGAAAGCAAATTTTCATTTTTTTTTTAATAAAACTTTTGTCGAGCCCCTCGGGGCTCAGGTCAGGTGAATACGGAAAAATTTGAATAAACAAAGCAAATTTAATGAAAATTTGCTTTTGGGCCCCTCGGGGCTGAGATATATCCGGTATAATCTCATGCACAAGGTAGATAAATTCTTGGTTAAATAAAAGATGACAAATATAATTTTTCATATTATATATATATATATATATATATTAAAACTTCAAAAAAATTTTTGGAAAAAATAATTATTAATAAATTTAAAATAAAAGATAAATCCTCATTTTATTTCCAAATATACAAAATTTCTTGGGGATATTTCGGCCGCATCACACAGCCATCCTCAGCCAAGACTAAAAATACACTAAAAGGAGCAAGGTTAAATGATAATACAGTACATTATATAAATATATGTCAATACAAGGAAACAACAATGTACTCACAATTTAAAGATGGAAAACGTCACATAATAAAAAAATAAACCTGCTCGGCTCATCAGATATAAAACTTTTCAAAATATATATACATTTGCCAGCTCCTCAACAACACTCGTTTGATTTCTAAATGCCAGTCAGCCGGGCAAGGCCTTCCAATATAAAAAAGAGATAATCTCTTTATTTATAGATGGAATTTGACTATATAAAATTAATTAATATTTCTTAAAAAGAAAAAGAAACATGCAAGGCCACCCGGACACTCACAGACATATATTTATAGAATGTACTGTATTATCATTCAACCTTGCTCCTTTTAATGTATTTTTAGTCTTGGCTGAGGATGGCTGTGTGATGAGGCCGAAATATCCAAAAGAAATTTTGTATATTTGGAAAAAAAAGTGCGAAATAAAATGAGGATTTATCTTTTATTTTAAATGATATATATATATATATATATATATTAGAGTGGTCGTTAAAAATTAAATTTCTTGCGGCGCCCCCTAAAAAGCTTTCTTTTGATGAAAAAACACTAGGAAAATTTTTTATAATTTTTTTATGTCAAAACAACACGTGCCTCAAGACGATTTAAGTTAATTTTTGGGTATAATCATGTTTTTTGATGATTTTTAATAATAAATACAATTTCATACAAAATATAAACAACCACAGAACCAAAATTCATGAGAATACAATAGTTAATCAAAATAACAATAGATTTTCCAAACAATATGGTCTGTTAATTAAATAAATCAATGATATTTTAATTAATATTTTTATTTTATTACAAAATTAATACAAATTTAATTTTAATCTCTAGTTTTCTCCATTCCAATCCTTAAGTAAACTTTCTTTCGTTTTCTTAATGCCTTTGCTTCTGTAATAAAAATATTAATTAAAATATCATTGATTTTTTTAATTAACAGACCATATTGTTTGGAAAATCTATTGTTATTTTGATTAACTATTGTATTCTCATGAATTTTGGTTCTGTGGTTGTTTATATTTTGTATGAAATTCTATTTATTATTAAAAATCTTCAAAAAACATGATTATACCCAAAAATTAACTTAAATCGTCTTGAGGCACGTGTTGTCTTGACATAAAAAAATTATAAAAAATTTTCCTAGTGTTTTTTCATCAAAAGAAAGCTTTTTAGGGGAGCCGCAAGAAATTTAATTTTTAACGACCACTCTAATATAGTAATATATATATATATATATATATATAAAGTGTCTGGTATTTACTTCAATTAAATAACAAAAGTCAAAATGCTTAGAAGTGAAATGACAGATCGAGGATTTTTATTTCCTCTAATTGCACAATAATTGCGCTAACCAATCATTGATAAAATAATATGTTAATGACATCAATGAGGGTATAAAACTTTATATATGCAAAGGAATTTAAATAAATATCAAAAATGAACTCCATAAAAATAAAGACACAGGTCTATATCCAAAGGGTGTTAGAGGGGGAGGGTGGAGGCGGTTTGGGCGCGAAAACGTGTCGTTAAGGCTTATATTAGGCCTAAATTAAAATGCAATATTTCGATATAAAAACACAAATCGAATAAAAATGATACGTTAAAACCTCTTAAGGAACATCTAAATTTATCTAATAAAGAAGAAAAAAATGACTAGATTTGTTTCATTTAGATATATAAGAGGTGGAAAGGTGGCTCAACATATTCGCTATTTCTGGCTAAATAATGAATTTTTTCGATCTATTTTTTGGAAATTATTAACTTACAATATTAAAGGAAAATTTTAAGATAAAAATTGAGATAATAAAATTTTGTGAAATTTTTCACTAATAAAGTACTATTAATATCCTCTCGATTTTTATGAAACTCACACAGGTTATTTATAATTATATAAAAGTAATTTGTAGAAATTTTTCCTTCGATCAGGCAAAAAATGTAAGAGATATTCGATGTTAAAGTTTCAAACAGCGCAGATTTGGCAAAGGCTTAGACACTCTTGGCACATTCGTCTAGGCATGAGGCTCGAGCGCAGCGGACAAGTGAAAATTGCAATCAACACTTGACCAGCCACTTGTTCAACTCACTATAACTCTATTATTTGAGCACTAATTTAAGGCAAAATGCAAACCTGACTCTTTCTTTGAATAATAAACCTATGGGAATTTTTTCATAATTTTTGCAAAAGATTTAGAACCACTTTATTACTTCTGAAATGACGTGATTCGATCGCGTTTTTTAAATTCAAGGACTAAATCACAAAGATAATATGGCTGTAATTGTTTTTTTATTTGTATTTTTTATTTATTTTATTTTTATAATATATCTATAATTTATAATATTGTTAATGTCCAGAGTTGGGTTTTATACACGATTTTGCAGTTTTATACAAAAATCGCGGATAAAACTTGTATAAAACTTGGATGCGCATGCGCAAACCAGACGAAAAAGGAAATTCAAATAAAATTTCATTTTTCAATTATTAACATTTTGATTATATTATTCACTAAATAAAAAGCAAACAACATCGTCAATGCTTTAAAACATTATAAAATATGAAAAGCTTTTAAGCTGTTTTTTCAGGAGAGGAGGGGTTGGTTTTTTACAGTTTTATACTTTTTATACATCGGCCTAGTTTTATCCATGTATAAAACCGTGTATTATACTCGGCAGGATAAAACCTGCCAACTCAATTTTAATAAAAACAGAGAAAAACAATTTAATAAAAATAAAAGAATTTATAAATAAAGCATTTTCATAAGTACCAACTGTAGAAAAAATAATGCGATGTAAAAAATTATTTTAAAAGAGTATATATTATTCTCTTGTGCATTATATTATATTATTTGTATAGATTCCACTAATAATATATATATTTCTTTTAAATTTATTATGCGACCAAAAACAGTAATTTTTGTTTTATTCAATTGTCACTCTGCATCCATCTTCAAATGATTCAATTCGTTTGACATCTTAATAATGACATATTTTTTTCAAGTTTATTTCAAACTAAATGACAATTCTCTTAAATCTAATAGTATTTAAAATTAAATAAATTTAGAAATTTGTTTTTTAATTTAATTTAAAACTTCATAAGCAAGAGGATCGCTATAAAAATTGTAAGTCATTATTTATATAAAGTGAAACATATGAGAGTTGATTATACACTTTTGAATTAAGTTATTAAGATATTAATTGAACTCATTAAAAGAACTGCATATTTATTTAGATCCTGGCCATTATCAAGATCATTTTGATTGGTGAGCTAATGAACCCATGATCTCCAGCCTGCTGGGGATATGGCTAGTTGACATCCAATCCTGGGTTAGATAGGGGAAGGGAGACTAAGCCTGACCACATCACCAAAATAATTATTCAATATATGAAGTATAAATTGCATAGGCGAATGCTGCCTCTCAATTCTCTTTTTTTCTGACAAAATTTATTCGTCCATCTTCAGTCAACATTTTAATGGGAAAGAGCTGAGTCTGTATATATATACACAATTTCATGGAAAATCCGAAGAGCTTTTAATGTCTCTTTTCTTCCACATTCTAATATCGTAATATGGTTCATTCTCCCCGAAATAATAGGACAATAGGGTGCCTTGGCTCCCGAGGATGTTGGCCCTTGAGTGTTGAATCCTCATCTCAGTTTTGTCTCTTAAACTTGAGTTAAGAGCTCGAAGCTCACATGATGGAGTGACGATACTCACTTAAGTAGGACCAACTTCGGAGAGAGTTCCTTCCACCTGTTACCTGTCATTCTATAGTTATATACATAAGGTGATTTTTATATTTATTCATTTGTATAAATCACTATTTTAAATTTAATTAAATTATCATCTAATTATAGATAAATAAATAACACGAGGTTAAGATTCAAAAGCATTTTATTTTAGCTTGATGCACATTTCGTCGTTAATACGTCATCTTCATAGCTATGACAAAATTTATTTATTTAATGAATTAAAATTCCCTACAGAAATTCTTCCAATTACTGGGAAAATGATTATACAAACAAATGTCAAATTAATTATAAGCATATAGGTAAAAGTAAGACTAAAAGAAAAAAACAAAATCATTGAAAATCTTGCAGCCTGACCTCCCTAGCCTCATACTCCGTCAGCATTTTAAAGACTGGAGAGATTTCTCCCAGCCTTGTTCTGACGAACCCAAGATAAAAAAGGGACCCGGACCTGAGAGCAAAAGCCGGGACCCTGAAACCTATTTTAGCCAACAGATCCCCACAATCCCAGCGAAATATTGAGACTGACAATAATTTAAATATAAAATATAGATATCATCATATATAACAATAGAATAAATAATTTAACAAGATGTAATTTATGCAGCGGACTATATACATGTTGGAACGAATAAATTTCTTTCGAAACGTTTCAATTTGCAAAGGGAATTGAGAGAGCCTGCGGCTATACCTTTTTATACTAGGTTATATTCAGCCATTATAATTCTATAAAATATAAATGGCTAGGAGAATTTTTTCTTATGGGTTTTCATCATCATAAGTTTTCTGCTTTTTTTCGCAGGTCCTTTAGTGGCGATTCTTCCTTCTCCATTCATCCCTTTCCTGAGCTAATCTTTTCATCCCTTCGTATCCATCTTCCTCCTTCAATTCGTCGATCATTTTTTTCCTTCTTCTCCCTTTCTTACACTTTCCTTCTACCATTTCTTCCAGTACATCTTTCTTTCATTAGGCAATTCCTTCTAAGTATATGGCCAATTCATTTCCTTTTCCTCAGAATAATGTTTTTAAGTAGATTTCTTTCTTCTCCTACTCTCCTTAACACCTCTTCATTCCTCACCTTGTCCGACCACTTGATATTCAACATCCTTCTCCAAATAACTTCAAAAGCCTCGATCCTTTCCTTATCTCTCTTCAACAATGTCCACGCCTCACAGCCATACATAAGCACACTCCAAACGAAACACTTGACCAATCTTATCCTCAAACCTAAATCCATTTTACTTGTTAAAATCCTCTTCTTTCTATTAAATGCCTCCTTTGCCATAGCAATCCTTATCTTGATCTCTCTTTCGCTTTTCCAACCTTGCGTTACTTCTGTGCCTAAATATTTCCACCTGTCTATTTGTTCTATCCTCTCTCCGTCCACTACTACACATATTTCTTTCTGCTCCCCTACTCTCATTACTTTTGTCTTGCCTTTGTTGATTTTCAAACCATACTCCATTTTCATGCTGTCTAGGTGTTTTAACATTTTCTCCAGTTCTTTTTCATTTCTGCGAATAAAAGCATATCATCTGCAAACCTGATGCTGACGATATTTCTTCCTCCCTTTTCATTTTCCCAACATTTTCCTACCATATCCTCCATATATAAGTTAAAAAGAGTAGGAGACAGACAACACCCCTGTCTCACTCCTCTTCCTATACTAAACCATTCAGTTTTTCCGTTTTAAGAAATGCTAATTACAAAAATTTTACTTTTTTTTTTTTAGCGCAAAATCGTACATGTGATATAAATGCTTAAAAGACACTAGCAATGGATATCTCAAATGTTTTCAAAGCCTGCGTGAAAACTTTAAGAACCAGATATAAAGCTTTTGGATTAAATGGCGAAAATGAGAAACCAAAAATTTTGCCAGTTAAAAAACAAAAAAGTGATTTTAGTAAAAAATCTAAAGAAGTGCTTAATCAAATATCACGATTACGTGATTTTCTCTTAGAACATAAAAAAGCCTATTTGAATTTTTCATCCTATATTCCTGATTCTCCTCGGATGAGTGATAATGAAAGGGACAAAATAGATACAGGAGCGCAAAAAATTATGACTCACTGTTCTCACTTAATACAAGAATTTAAAGAAGAAGCTTTACGTTTGGAAGGATCTTTACAATTATTAGAACATCATAAAGCTGTATTGGAATTATTAGAAAATTATTTAAAGATGGTTTGTAAAATATACTCAGAGCAACGAGCAATTAGAGTAAAAAGAACTTTAGAAAATCAACATTTTATTAAACTTGAATCAGAAAATAAAAAATCGTCAAAAGAAGCAAATAAGATACCATTTAAACAAGATAATGAATCACCTGAAATAAATAACGATGCACAATTTTCAGCTGAAGAAATACAAATATTTGAAGCTGAAAATGCTCAATTACTTGAAGAAATAAATGGATTATCTGAAGAAGTGAGAAAAGTGCAAGGTGCTGTCGTAAAAATTGCACAACTTCAAGAAATATTTACTGATAAAGTAATTAATTTTGGAATATTAATGTTAGCAGTAAAATCAAAATTTGACTCTTATCACTAACTGTTGTTTATAAGAAAAGGTCCTAATTAGTCGATTTAATAGCAATCCATTCAGAAAGCTCGTAAAGAAATATTAACATCTGTTCTCAGTGGCGTCATTTCAACTTTTTCTTGGGGGGGGGGGGCAAATTTTTCTTGGAGGGGGAGGGGGGCAAACATTTTTTTTTCATAAAATTTACTTACAAATGGGTACTCAAATTTGGCCAAAACATATTTAATTTAATTAATTGTTTAATTTTGTACAGTTTGTATACTCGTAGATGTATTTTGGAGTATTTTTATTTAGAATAATATAAAATTTTATCAAAATCAGAGCCCTTGGGGGGGGGGGCAAATGCTCCCCCCAAATGACGTCACTGTCTGTTCTTTATGTGAACATATCTGTTTCGGACAGCTGAATAAACTTGAAAAATCTCCAGTGATTGAATATTTATTTAAAAAACAATTATTGCACTGTTTACTAACATGTTCAATATATAAAATATTTCCGTTTTTTTAAATAAATATTCAATCTCTGAACAATTTTTCAAGTTTTCCATTTTTTTAAACATTTTTCTTTATTATAATCCAAAAAAATTCCCTTTTGCCTCTTAAATTTTATTAAATTATCTTCTTTCTTCGCCGTAATCCCGCGGTGCAGTGGGGGTTTTTGAGACCGGAAAGGAATAGAACAGGCCGGCCCGTCGCACGGTCTGACGCCTGTTGAAAGTATAGAAGGAAAGAGACTGACATGCAAAGAAAACAAGTACTGCCAGTCCCAGCTAGGGCAGCTCGTGGTCGCCATCCACGTACCCACAAGATGTGGGCCCCTGAGCAATATTAAATTATCATCTAATTATAGATAAATAAATAACACAAGGTTAAGTTTCAAAAGTATTTTATTTTAGCTTATGTGTATTTCGACGTAAATACGCATAAGCTAAAATAAAATACCTTTGAAACTTAACCTTGTGTTATTTATTTATCTATAATTAGATGATAACTTAATTAAATTTCCCTTTAATCAGCTGTCTGAACTTAGATTAATTTATGGCGTTTTCATATGAAGGGTTCCAAAAACGGTATATTCTTCTATCAAAGTATTCTTTCTGAATGATATTATAAAGTTCAAAAAATTTACCTTGTAATGTTAACTTCTCATAGTCGAACCCTGAGGGGGAGGGAGTGTGAGGGTTCAAACACCCCTAGAAGAATCAAAATTTTTTCAAATCTTTATTCATGATTCAAATTAAAAGGACCCCAGAAATCTTGAATTTTTTTATTATGCTATTTGTATAATAATATAATTTTACGAATTTTTCACCATCCCCTGCACCAACCTAATCGTTTTTGTTTTTTGTAAATAAAGTATCAAATAAATCTTCTTTCTAGGAGTGAATCCTCCCTTTTAATGCATTTTTGAATACCTCGATGATATACAAATAGAAAATTACTGAATTTGTGATTTTATTGCTAAAATCTTATTCCTTTTTTTTTATTATAAATATTTGAAAAAAAATTATGAAATATTTTCCCACTTTTTCAGGTGTTACAACAAGAAACCGAAATAGAAAGGATAGCTGCAGCTGTAATAGGAGCTACTGAAAATGTTAAAGATGCAAATGATCAAATTCGGGGTGCAATACAAAGAAATGCTGGTTTTCGAGTTTGGGTTTTGTTTTTCCTTCTTGTATTATCATTCTCTTTGTTATTTCTCGATTGGTATAATGATTAAAATTTTTATATTTTACTTTTTAATTATCACGTTTTCTTTCCCCTTCTTTTTTGTTCCTAAAAAACTTTTATATGTTAATAATTTTCATCATATTTTATAAAAAGAATCATATGAGAAAACGATTTAGGGGGCTTTAGGAGGCCACATTGAATCTTTGGTCTACTGAAGCATTTTAAAGTATTTTTTTTTTTAATGATTTAAAATCTTGAGCATTTTACATAACAGAATGTTTTTTTTTTTAAATTATGATTAATTAAAAAAAAATATTTTTTTTATATTTATAGAAAATGCAAAAATCGTTAAAATTTTAATTTTAAATTTGAAAATATAAAAATCATTAATATCCAACCTATAATAATTAATTAAAGTATGTAGATGGCCGTAAGGATGATTAATTTAATTATAAGGACCGTTGGCCAACAAATAAATACTTTTGCGTATTGTCCGTTTATTTGTAAATATTTCGACTCCAATGATATGGAATCATCTTCAATACAATCAACAGATGTTTTACAAATCGTTACTTTCTCCCATCCAATATGACAAAATAGCTTCCATGAATGCAATTTTTATAATTAATATTGTAACAGGAGAATATAATAGTAGAGGAGTGTGTTGGCGCCAAAAAAAAAATAACCTCCCTCTGTTTCTGATCTACGGGTATTCTTTGGTAATTTATCATATAAATTCAAATTATATTTTATATAGAAAATCTTTATAATTGAATAAATATCTGATTTGTGCTGCACTCTTGTGGAAACTTTAAAAATTATACTTATAATTCTAAAAGTCTCTACTAGATCGCAGCACTAATCGGCGTGAGTCTTAATTTATATGATAAATTTCCAATGATTATTTATACCCGGAGATCAAAAACAGAGAGGAGGTTATTTTTTTTTTTCTGGCGCCAACACACTCCTCTACTATTCTATTCTCCTGTTCACAAGAAAGGCTGATTAGTGCTGCGATCCTGTGGAGACTTTTAGAATTATAAGTTTAATTTTCAAAGTTTCCACAAGAGTGCAGCACAAATCAGATATTTTATTTAATTATAAAGATTTTTTATGATAAATTACAAAAAAAAATACCCGTAGATCAGAAACAGAGAGGAGGTCATTTTTTTCCTTGGCGCCAACACACTCCTTTACTATTCTATTCTCCTGTTCACAAAGGCTGATTAGTGCTGCGATCCTGTGGAGACTTTTAGAATTATAAGAATAATTTTTCAAGTTTTCACAAGAGTGCAGCACAAATCAGATATTTTATTGAATTATAATATAAAGATTTTTTATGATAAATTACAAAAAAAAAATACCCGTAGATCAGAAACAGAGAGGAGGTTATTTTTTTTCTTGGCGCCAACACACTCCTTTACTATTCTATTCTCCTGTTCACTCCTGTTACAAAGACCATCATTTTTAATACACATTTCCCATTTATTAAAAAACAAAATTAAAAATATGAAGAATATTTTAATTAATAATCATTATATAAATATTAACAATTAATTAAATTTGTTATATAAGTCTTATAGTCAAAATACATTAAAAAAATATTATATTTTCTAAATTAAGTACAAATTTCAAGATCAATTAATTACTCCACAGATTACTACGATTATAATACTGAAAAACGAAATTCGTAGCGCCGTAATCATCTCAAAAATTTTATATTTTCTAAAGTAAAATTAAGTTTCCTGGAATTGAAAATAGGAAACTAAATAGGCATATATCAAGGACGGATACAAGGGGAGGGGAGGTGTAAAGGAGGTAATTACCTCCCCCTCCCCCAAGATTTGACTATGCCAAGAATATGAGGATATTAAAAAAAAGGTCAGATGGTAAAATAAAGAAATACAAAGATTATTTTTTGAAAACGCTTTATAAAATATATATAGATTATTTTTTGAATTTTTTTGAAAACGCTTTATAAAATATATATAATATAAACTCTTTTTGTATATAAAAATGAACTTTTTTTTTTATATAAAAAATATAAATATCTCATTTTAGTCAGTCTTTGGAAATGTTTTTCAAGATTTCCTTCTTGTGTTTAATAACTAGTCTTTGGTTTCTTGCTCCTCCACTCTTTTTTCTTTATTAGCAGAGTGAGAGCTAGGAAGATCCCAACAAATAAAGAGACTTAACAACAAAAACAGAAATTTTATCTTCACATATATATATACAAAAAAAGGACAAAAATTCAAGAGGTTATTCTAAGAATATTTTGTCCTTTGATGATTTATGAAAAGCCGCTTTATTTCGAAGATACTGGGTGTAGGATGTTGACCTAGATATTAGCATATGAACATGTTATTTTTGAGGATAATGGGATAAGGTTTAAAGAAAGACGGAGAAATAATAAAAAAAATGCAAAGACAATCACATGTATAAGGAAAGAATCAGAGAATAAAAACCAGCATTCGATGGACTCCTCTCATATAATCTTTAATTAGTAGATATTTCGACCTGCAAAAAACTACAAAATAATATATGGACCCTGTTATGCATTGGTGTGTCAAAGACCAAACATCGAATTTTGAGAAAATCAACAATAAAGTTTTTTGTTTACATTGGATTATATATAATTTTTCTTGTCAATTGTGCAAGTAACATTAAATATAAATTTTTTTAGGACATATTTCATAAAAAATACTTATAGCATTTGAAACAATATTCCGCGCTTAATTCAATTTTGAATTTTTTGGTCTTTGACACACCCAGGGGCGCCGGAACGAATTTGAATCAGGGGGGGGGGGCAAAAAAGTTTTTTTTAGAAAATTAAAATAATTTAATATGTTCAAATAGTATAAAACAAAAACAAATCTACTATAAAACTTTAAAAATTTTAAATAAAATCAAAATTTTAATAAAATTAAAATTTTAAAAAATTTGCTAGTGATTTTATCAAAAATTTGGAAAAAAACGAATTTCTTACTCTTTTAATTTTTTTTTAATTTAGAAGATTTTATTTTTCAAAAGTAAAAATATATCATTTTAAAAAATAAATGAAATAAAAGAAGATTTTGCCCCCCTCTGCCCGCCCTGTAGGATGCCAGGGGGGGCAATGTATCCTTGCCCCCCCCCCCCAGTTCCGGCGCCTTTGGACACACCATTGCATAACAGGGTCCATATAATACATATATTCCATTTTTAAACTTACATGATTTGGTGTCAAGCAATAGGTTTTTAAATTTTCAGAGAAACAGGGGACTGATAGTTAGAAGAAGAAAATGCAGGCAGAATTTTTTTCTTTAAAAATATTCTGGCTGCGTTTTCTTCTAACTTTCATTCCTGAGGGGACGGATGTGACCTGAAATTTTAAAAATAATTATTATACATTGCTTGACCCGGGCCCACCACCAAATCATGTACGTTTAAAAATGGAATATAAAAATACATATTAATTCTTGTCAATTCTAGATATGAAACTCTTAAATTTAATTAAATTACTATCTATTATAATAAATAAATAACACTAGTAATTAAAAATTTTTTTTTATGTTAGTAATATAAAAAAAAAAAAATGGGTTGTGTGGAAGGGGAAAAAATACCTTGGTATTTATTTATATTAGTAGTTTTTTGTACGTGATGCCAGTCGAAATATCTACTAATTTAAAATGATGTGAGAGGAGTCAATCGAATGCTGGTTTTTACTCACCGGTTTTTTCCTTAAAAATAAATTAATCTATAAATAATTAATAACAATTATAAATATAATTAATTTTTATCATAAGGCTGTCGGCCAGGACAAATAATTTCGATAATTTATTTTTAAATAATCTAGGGTTTTTAGCGTTAAAATAGATAAATAAATAACACAAGGTTTCTATCATATATGATAAATAGATACAATATTTTATATATATATATATATGCAAAAGATAAGTTTTCTCGGGTTAAGTCGCGTGAGGTGCTGAGGCCCCGTAGTCAATTTAAACCGAACACAATTACACACACCCAACCCCCCAGCTCTCAGAGACCAATCCACGCCTCTGAGTCATCCCCAAATTGACCTGGGGACCAGGAAGACGCGACCCGTAAACAACCCCCTCCACCATTACCTCCTAACTTCCTTCTCTTGAAAATGGCTCCAAAAGGAGAGCGAAACGTCGAGTAAATCTCAGCACCCCACGCGACTTAACCCGTGAAAACTTATCTTCATATATATATATATTAGGGTGTTCCTTATTTTCCGATTTTTATTTTTTCTTTAGTTATACGTCTAATTTTTTTACTTATATTATAAAACACTCGTAAAAGAAATTTGACCCCATTCGGAGTCATTTACCCGCCGTTTTGGGCGGGATTTTGAAATTTCGAAATTTTTTCACAGGGGGAGTAAATGAACTCCGATTGACGTAAAATTTGATTTGTGGATATTTTTTAATATAATAAACAAAATGAGAACGTATACGGAAAAAAAAAATTTTCAAAATCCCGCCCAAGACGGTCGGGGCGGGTAAATGAACTCCGAATGGGGTCAAATTTCATTTACGAGTGTTTTATAATATAAGTAAAAAAATTAGAGGGTATAACTAAACAAAAAATAAAAATCGAAAAATAACGGACACCCTAATACCTACAGGGGTTTCCAAACTTTATGTTACCACGCCTCCCTTAAGAATATTTAAACTTATGACGCCTCCCCCCCCCCATTTTATAAAATAATACAAAAACAAAAATTTTTAATGTTAAAAAATATAAATTTATATAAAAATATTTTTTTTATTTACTCTTATTTATATTAAAACTAGCAATCATTTGGAAAATTGGTCCTGGTGGCCAATATTCGCGCCTCCCCTTAGACTAGTCGCGCCTCACAGTTTGGAAAACGCTGCCCTAATATATATATATAAATAAATAAAATCCATCAGATAATACGTATATATAATAATCCAAGAAATTTTCGCACCAAAACATATTAAAACTTAATTATTACAATGTAACCAAATATAATGTTAAATTTATAATTTCTGAAAAATAATTTTAAAAAATTAATAAAAATATTTTTGAAGCTACGCTAAATTTGGGTTTTTTATTATTATTATTATTATTATTATCATTATCTCGAATATTCTAAATCAAAAATAATATAAAATAATTGCTTTTTCGTCTTGAATAATAATTTTATTGAAAATATATTCGTTTTAATATTTAACTAGGACTATATCAATATATAAATGTTATTCAGTAGTTGTTTGTAGCTGGGAAGGCAGTTGAGGACGATAAGGATAATAAAACAGTTAGTTCTCTCTCTCACAACTTCAATTTATTTGCAAATATTCTGCTGCTATACAGGGGCCATCCTCTGTGCATGTATGAATTTTTTGAGAGAGATTGTCAATTTAGTAAAAATATTCTCAAGAACAATTGAGCCCATGAGCCTCGTGTCTGGACGGTCTATGCCAGTATATCTTACTGGCATAGACCGTCATGCGCTCAATTGTTCTTGAGAATATTTTTACTAAATTGACAATCTCTCTCAAAAAATTCATACATGCACTGAGGATGGCCCCTGTATAGGAGCCGAAATATTTGCAAATAAATTGAAGTTGTGAGAGAGAAGAACTAAGGCTGGTTTTATTCTCCTTATCGTCCTCAACTATAAATATTATTGTTTTTTTTTCTAATAGTGCATAAATTTCTTGGAATATATATAATTCATGTAATTGTAATTCAAATAATAATTTTATCTCTGTTTTTCGAGTAAGGCAAATTAAGAAAATCTAAATCTTGATTGAATTAAAAAATTTTCTACCTGTTGTAATAAGATATGTAAGCTGGCCAAACGGACTATTGTCTAAGCAATATGATAAAGAGAAGTACTAAGATAATTTACTATTGGGTTGTAACACATGAAATGTTCGATTTTTTGAAATCTGAATCTTTATAGAGGATTAGAGCGTTGTCCAGTTGTCCAGGGCCGGATCTAGGGGGGGGGGGGGGGGCAGTGGGTGCGTATGCCCCGGGCGGCAGATATCAGGGGGCAGCAATTAAAGAAAGATTTACTAAAAAAAAGGTAAAATGAAATATGAATTTTGTATAGAAAATTTTAAGGAGGGGGCGGCAAATTAAATTTTGTCCCCCCTAAAAAATCTCCTAGTTCCGGCCCTGGCGTTGATTCCTAGAAAAATATTTTTTATCTGTAATAAACAGTTTAGTTGTTAATCCTCTATTTGCTAGTATGTTTCTTTTTTTTCCCAAATAGGTATAAATATTTTATTTTAATTTTACTTGTGACCATGAAAACGCGATTTCCGAACAATTTTTTATAATGAGACAACGCTTTAATCCTCTATAAAGATTTAGATTTAAAAAATCGAACATTTCATGTGTTACAACCCAATATATTCAGTCTTTTAAAGTGAGTTTCAATTTCAAGTCCTCTTTCTCCATGTGCTATTTTATTGATTATTATCTATTTATTAATAAAACTGAAAATTCTTGAAAGACTGGAGAATTTATCTTAAGAAAAATCTTCTAGTCTTTCATGCCCATTTGCACCAACACATCTTAGATCTTAAGCTCGCCTTGGGCCTTCCATAACTTAAAAAGTTAAATGTGGCAGCATTTTACCTATTCAACTATTTATATATATTTTTTGAAATAAATACAATACATTTTATTCTTATTATTTATGCGATGGTACAAATAGAAGATTCTAAGATCCAATTTCCTGATTTCAAATATAATTGTAAGATGTAAGACGAGCTTAAGATCTAAGATGTGTTGGTGCAAACGGGCATCAAAAACTCAACTGTAAATTTTCAGGTTATTAAAAAAAAAAATAATAAAATTAAAGGATTAATATATTATCTATTTATAAAAAAAATGGAAAAAAAAAATAATTATGAAACAAAATATAGTAAACAATAATAACTGTAAGAGTTTGCTTAGAATTCAAAAATATAATATCTTGATTGATATCATTATTTTACGTAAAAATACTCAGTCTTAAAAAACTTGAACACAATTATAAAAATATTAAAAATGTAAATAAAAAAAGTAAAAATAGAAATCTAGTATAATAACAGTGATAAAGAATGTTTAGAGACATCGATCATCATTCGTTACTTATAAAGTTCTCAGACTTAGACACATATATTGTGTAAATGTTATATATCTATTAGATAAATATTAATATCTAGTAAATTAATTAGTGTGATGTGGAGGACAGCAGCCAGATAGGTAGCCCCTATTTAATGCTGTCCTCCACATCACACTAATTGCCATCTCACAGCCACATCAATTAATATCTAGTATATTAATAAATGATTATGGGCACTTGAATCAACGAGTAATGATGCGATAAAAAGATCTCTAATCCTTCATGTCTTTTTCTATAAAAAATATAATAAAACTATGAAATGTTAAACAATGCTTAACTATAAAAAAAACTATACTTAACTATAAAATCTTGATTCAATTCAATATGATTACACAACAAAACGTTGTTTGTGAATAACCTCCCCTGACATGATACATTCAATTACCCAGTTGATGGTAATCAGTTCATTTAGGTTTTCTTTTAATTCTTCTGGCTCAATATAATAGTCTTGGTCATAAACGACCGAACCATTTAGAAATTGCTCATTGGCTAAAATATAAAAATAATCTTAATTAGAAATAATATTTTATTTTTATTATTAAATGAACCCTGTTATGCAATGGTGTGTCAAAGATCAAAAAATTCAAAATTGAGTTAAGCATGGAATATTGTTTCAAATGCTTTAATTGATAGTATTTTTTATGAAATATGTCCTAAAAAAATTTATATTTAATATAAAAGCAATAAAATTATTTTTACAATATTTCAATGCAGGATTTTCATTTTTGCAATAATGATTTATGTTCCTAACACGTTGTTTTTTATGATGTTAACAACCAATAAAAACTTATTTAAACTTAAATAAACCAAAATCCTTTTTTTTTTTTAAATGAGAAAAAAATTCGTAGAATTCAAAATTTAATTTTTTGATATTATTCCTGATAACGAAGATGAGGATCAGTGCGATTTCGAGAAGACAACAAATAAGTAATATTAAGTCGATTTCATTATTATAACTTTGATTTACTGTTGCCATGTTCACTTCCATTCAGGAATTAATTAATGAGAAAATTTTATTATCACTTTTAAAATATTAATACTATATAAAATTTATTAATGTAATTTTGATAAAAAGTTTCTATGCTACTAGTATTAAATATAACCATAAAAGAACTTTAATAATATCTTCGTTTTAATTTTTGAATTATAACCTAAAATTATTTTATTTATTATCAAGAGACTTTGAAGCATTTTTACAAATATCCAATATAGGACTTGGAGAATTTTGCAAAAATATTTTTTATATTTTATTGTTTTTCTCTAAATTAGTCGTATTTTTAGAGATAATTTATGAATATCTGCCATAATTACAGTATTTACTTGCACAATTGACAAAAAAAATGATTAATCAAAACAATTTAAATCAGAAAAACTTCAATGTTGATTTTCTCAAAACTCGATGTTTGGTCTTTGACACACCATTGCATAACAGGGTTCAAATAGAAATGATTAGACTTTATTTAAATATATATATATATATATATATATATTTCACCTTCAAAACACGATTAATAATTGATTCGGTCATTTCAAAAACAACTTAAGTCAATAAATTAAAATTTTTCAGGAATTACAAAAATAAACGAGTTTTAAAGGGCTCAATATAGTATTTTTGGTTTAAAAAATTTAAAATATCGAATAACCTTCACAGTTTAACTATATTAATAATGAAATAACCGACCAAATAACGTAGCTGGTATTAAAACACATTAACAAATTGGTAACAGCGGTTAAACAATACATGTTTAAAATTAATATATTTTTTAAATAATCTTTTGTTTTTATATGATACTTACGCGACTGTAACAATCGTGTACGTCCTCCAAGTACTTCGATTATAAACTGCCAGAATTTGTAGGCGTTATTATTGTGTGTTAAAAAGCCAATTTCTTCTCTTTGGAAGAGGTTGACAGTATAATTGTACATTACAAGTTCTCCATTTAAATAACTAAACCCAGAGGGTAACATATATCCAGCTAAAAAAAAAAATATAAATTCTTATATTTTTTTCAAAAGGCCCTTGGGCCCGCATTAAAAGAGTGATTGATTTCATTGTCCAAAAGCTATTTGTTGATAAAAGAGTAAAATGTCAATCATTAGTAGCATCTTTAGAAATTGGGGGATTTTTTTTCTATCGCGAGAAAGTCTTATATCGCATTTTATGAAACAAATATGGTGTGACAAGAACAGAACACAACTTTCGATTATTGAAGGTAAGAGAAAGTTGTGTGCTATGCGACTAATAACTCCAGATTTTTTCTCAACAAAGAAGTTAATTGTATTTTTTCACAGCTAACTTGACACGTTAAGCCGCATAACCTTTTATTTATCGAAAGTTGTGTTTTGTGCTTGTCAGATAAGATTTTTTTGTGTCGACATATATTTAGTTTCCGGCGATATATTAAAATTCAAGGCCAAAGACAATACAGAGACAACGGAGACAGACAGACCATGTCGCGAAAACCACTTTTTTGGATTCAGGGGACCTCAAAAAGTGTATCCATCAAAAACTCGACATCGAATTTTTGACATGAATCCAATACTTATGTAAAAATAAAAATAATGTATGATAAATACAGTAGAGTCCCGTTAATCCGAACTAATTGGGACCGAGGGTCGTTCGGATTATCGTGAAGTTCGGATTAACCGGAATTGTAAGCTTGAATTGGTTAATTTTGATAATAAAGTCGTATTTATAACGTTGTAAACCGTGAATGATGCTTATACTATTTCTCTATTTAAAGGTTATGGAGAAGAAACAACCAGCGAATTCTTTCCACGTCAAAATAATTTATTTGCAAATATTTCGGTTAGCTTAACGCAAACCATCCTCAGTGCATCAAACTATATAATAGTGGAGCGTTTCACAAAGCAATAAAATGCATGAGAAGCCATTCTGCAAGTGGATGGGACAACATCTAGTACGCAAGTCACTGTGAGAAAAATCGTAACTATATATAAAGTATATAATAAAATTATTTATGATATGAGACAAACCCCCAAAGTGACTGGCCATAATAATTTAATACTTTAAAACGAACACGCGCCTGGCCAGTCACTTTGGGGGATTGTCTCATATCATAAATAATTTTATTATATACTTTATATATAGTTACGATTTTTCTCACAGTGACTTGCGTACTAGATGTTGTCCCATCCACTTGCAGAATGGCTTCTCATGCATTTTATTGCTTTGTGAAACGCTCCACTATTATATAGTTTGATGCACTGAGGATGGTTTGCGTTAAGCTAACCGAAATATTTGCAAATAAATTATTTTGACGTAGAAAGAATTCGCTGGTTGTTTCTTCTCCATAACCTTGATTCAATCGTCCCAGCATAAATTTATTTTATTTCTCTATTTTTTATAATTCGTATTTTTTAATAAAATAAAGTTCATTTAATGTCTAATTTTCATTTATATTCCTCTTAAAAAAAAAAAAAATCGTACGCAAAAAGAGTTCGGATTAGCGAGGTTCAGATTACCGGGACTCTATTGTATATGTAATTTATATTACTATTGGGATAGGCCGGTTGATCATAGGCCGGATAAGAGGGATTATACTGTACATCCATGATTTGCCTCATATTTATTGACTTTAAATTTAATTCATTTTAATGACAAGTTATTGTTATGTTAAAATAATACATACTAATTGATATCTCATGTCCAAGCATTCCAAAAATAATAAACTCATGGTTGACGATGTGGCATCCATATGCCAATGCCCTTATGTAAGTGACAGTAGTGCATGGTCGATTAGCAACAACAATGACATTTTGAAGTTCTTCTATAGGAACCGTTTTAAATGTTACGTGAGCTTGCCCACCGCCATTTCTTATTTGCAGACAGAGTCTTGACTTTTTGAAAGGAATACGGGAGAAAGTATAATCACTATTACTTTCATCTGTTTCATCTTGATCCTAAATTTTAAAAGAATATAATAAGTTAAAATAAAAATTTAAATTATTATTATTATTATAAATAGAGGCTTGATGTTCATGCATATTAATGCACTATAAAATGACCAAATATGTTCTATCACAAATAGAGTCGCATTTTATATTATATATTTTTTATAACAATGAACAACAATGAAAGAGAGCTCTAGTCAAAGCTTCCAAAAATAAATAAATAATTTAACAAGACATGTGAGTGTTCTTTATTGATGAGCCAAACATAAATAAATAATATAAAAAGAATAAAATAAGTCAAATGTTTGTTTTGTTTTTTTTTCATAGCGCGAAAGTCTGAAAATATTAAAAATAATTTTTAATTTTAAAACTTTAAAAGCAACTACACAAAAATATTCAAAACAAGGTTTTTTTCTTTAAAAAAATGCATAAAAAATAAGGTTATTTTGGATAAAAATTTGCAAAATATGCATTGGGCATGGAATGTCTTCAAAAAAACCCAAAATATGCACATATGCTCGGAACAAAGACGGTTATTTCGAATCGAATATTCATCAAATGGATAACTGCAAAGTTTCAGGAACATATTCAAGCTTCTATACAAACATTCATTTGCATGAACATCCAGTCTCTAATTATAAAATACTTACTGGGGAAGCTTTAACGCATGTTAAAACGAAAATCTTATCCTTAAAAACGTTGGGTTTGACGGGTTCAAGTGGACCAAGAAGGTGATCCTCGTCAGGATTATTAAATCTTTGGCAACCTTTTCGTCTGAGTGCACCCTTTTTTCCTTCAGAAAAATCATTTTCAACTGTCCCGAAAATATGTTCTTCCGAAAAGGTTTCTTTCAATTCGGGTGAAGAATCTCGGCTCTCAGAGTACTCTAAACCAGATCCCCCTGGTTTACACCCATCATCTTTAGTAAGTTCAAGTGGTTTCAAATATAGAACTGGTGGTTGCTCAACATCCCATTTAGATTTTTTTGGTGGAGGTGGTTTCAAATATAGAACTGATGGTTGCTCAAGATCACATTTAGATTTTTTTGGTGGAGGTTCAAAATCGGGAGGAGGTGAAGTTACTTTTTTTATAAAGTCTGAAATAAATAGTAAAATAAAAAATCTGGTATGAAAATCGAAAAAAAAAAAAAAAAAAAAAAAAAAAAAAAAAAATGAAAAAGTACATCAGCTAAGTACTAGTACTTTTTGGCCGATTTTGTTTAAAAGCTTATTTTAACGTTCCAGAGGGATGTCTAACTTAAATATAAAATTTCAGCCTCATAGCTCAATTTCTTCATGCTTAAAATTGAACACACAAACACACAGACAGACAGGCAATGTTGCAAAAACCACTTTTTTGGATTCAGGGAACCTCAAAACGTGAAGATCCATCTCAAAATTTCGACATTGAATTTTTGACATGAATCTAATACTTTATCTCTCTATATATTAACATATATAGAGGTAAGAAAAAAGTAAAAATCTGAAATAATACATAAGTAAAGTGAACTTCAAAAGTTTTTCTGATAATACTTTTTAAAGAGCATGTAAAAAATAATTGATTTTTGAATTTTAATCAAAATCGTTTGAGCCGATTTGGTGAGAAAATCGACAAATACCGAAAAAGTATTAATACAGCGGTAAAGTACTAGTACTTTTTGGCCGATTTTTTCAAAAGCTTATTTTAACTGTCCAGGAGGAATAATAAAAAAAAAAAAAAAAGAACCACTTTTTTGGAATCAGGGGACCTCATAACTAGGCCTCGGATTTATAGGCACTGAAACGTATACATATCATATTGGCCTAAATTTTAAGCCATAAATTAAAAAAGGGCAAATAGGGCGAAATCCGAGCCCTAGTCATAACATGTATATCCATCAAAATCTCGACATCGAATTGTTGACATGAATGCAATACTTTTTCTTACCGATATATGTACATGCTATATATAGGTAAGAGAAAGTAAAAATTATTAATTTTGCATTATTTTAATTACTATTATAATGGAAAAATATATTATTATACCTTCTAAGCCTTCTAAGGAGACTGTTGCACAATCGCGGGCTATTAATTTAACCATCTGATACAAATTTAATGCAATTAATTCTGCGGCAAGGAATTTGTGTATTTTCAACTTATCAAAATAACATGAATAAAAAATAGAGCCATCTGGGGTTCTGATGACTTCTCTTATTTCTCCTTTCATGAAGACTCTGTGGCTAAGAAGAGCCGTTATAGAAGCGCCGACTGGGAAGTATTTCACAATAACTATGTCTTGTGCGGGTATTATAACTTGAAATTTCTCGTGAAATCTCACGAAATACTGGTTATTTTCAAATCCAATTATGGTAGCATGGAAAAATAGTTTATCATGCTTCCAAAAAGCATAATGTTGATTGATCTCGTATTTGTCTGGACAGACTCGTTTCCGAGCAGACTGTCCACGTCGCGAATGTTTGACTTCCCTGCTAACTGGTGTTGATGGGGAGCATTGTATTTCGATTGGCCTTTTCGTCTCACCAGCTTTTTTTTTAAAGACAAGTCTTGAATCCATTCGGACGATTCAATGACCTTTTTTGCAGAAGATAGCTTAAAAAAAAAAAAGGAAAATTCAATTAATTATTGCAAATTATATACTCAGCAGCAAAATACAGGGCATATATTTTCCAAATAATTGGTGAATATTTTTCTATAATCAGGGAGAAAAACAAAAAAGTAAACACTTTTCAAACGGGCCTTTTTTTAAATAAGAAAACGGATAAAAACATAAAATAATAAATTTTTAATAATATTTAATTATTTATATGGATGTTTTGAATTATAGGCCACATTTTGTATTAATATTTATTAAAAATATAAATACTATACAACGTTTCGACTGTTTAAGAAATTATATAAGATGAGAAAGAGAAAGTACATAAGGAGCAAAGAAAATGAAGCCTTTGTATGCCAAATGCCGAAGGAGACGTTTCGGACAAAATTGATTTGTCCTTCCTCAGTCCTTAAGGGGCTTCAGGAGGGCATATTGAATCTAGTCCGAAACTACTGAGCTATTTTAAACAATTTTTTTATGCTGTTTTTTTAAAATGATTTAAATTATTGAGCATTTTACATAATAGAATGCTTTTTTTAAAATTACGATTAATTAAAAAATCTCCTTCCACATTTGGCATACAAAGGCTTCATTTTCTTTGCAGTTACTGCATTGTCTCTTTCCCATCTAATAAAAACAACAGCAACTTCTCTCCTGATTATAAAAGAAATATATATATATATATATATATATATATATGTTCTGTAAGGTTTCCGCGACCGGATGTATGCGAAGATACTAACCCGAGAAAACTTATCTTCGCATATATATCACATGCGGGTGCGTGAAGAAAATTCATATAATTTATTAATTCAAACTCCGGGCAATATCTATCTTTTCCGGCTCTTTGAATTAGTAATTATTAATTATAGTTATATTTATTATTAAAAATAAACAATGGCGGTATATCCAAAATTGTTGATGAAATTTCAACAATGATCGAGAAATAAATCATCATTTAATAGTGCATAACCCTTAAATCAGTGATTCTCAACTACTGTGCCTAGTCACTTTTGTGTGCCGCCAAATTTTAGAAATGTATACAGTAAAAATTATAATTTATAAATAAAATTATCAAAAAAACATCAAGCTCAAATTTCTCATAAAAAGTATTATTTTATTATCTTGTAATTAATTCCTTAATAAACGTACTGTTCTTTTTGTAGTACATATTATTTTATTTTATATTCAAAATTATTTTGATAATACATTTTACACAGTGTTAAATTGATACTGGCGACCGTTGGCACTAGTTGAAACATATTTAAATAGGTAACTATGTGTCGAAATGCGTATTAAGTCAATAAAATGAATTGAAACAAATAACCTTGTGTATAATTTATATTACCTAATTACACAGTGTTTTTTATAGGTAAGTAAACAACTTTTAAATTAATCTTTTTCTTTATGTGCAACCAAATTTTGAAATCGTTAATACTGTGCTGCGACAAATAAAAAAAAAAAATATTGAGAATCACTGGCTTAAATATTGTAATGAATCATAGAATAGTAATTACTTACTTTTTTATCGTTATAATTCATCAAAAATGTGTAAAGAATATTATCTAAAGAGGGGGAAGAGGTTGAACCCGAACTACTTGAAGAAGTTGTAGTGGCTGTTGCTGTGGGGAAATTAAGTGGTATCGTAGGCGGCGTTGGCAAATTTTTAGGTGTACCTAATTCGCCACTTTGTTCAGATACATCTCCTAAATTTCCTGATTGAGAGGATGGAGTTCTAGACGAAATCAAATCTACCACGTTGATCTAAAAATATTATTAATATTATATATAATTTATTAAATAATTATAAAATAGAAAAAAAAAAAAAAAAAAAAAAAAATGCCCGGAGTTTGAATTACTAAAAATTAATTATATATATGAATTTTGTCCACATACCCGTATGTGATATACAAAATAATATGAATGGACATATAGACAATATTTATTTATTAATAATGTGTTGAGCCACCATTGGCTTGTAGAAATTTTTACAGGTTATTTGGGGGTACTCCAAAGTTTTTGATCTCGAGGGCCTTGTGCTTACTTGGGGGGTGCAAAAAATTCAAAATAATTGAACTTTTTTCAGTTTCTCGTTTAAACTAAGCACATTTTGTGCACCATAGTACAATACAAAGTTATATTATTATATTATATAAATTATATATTTTAATGAAGTAGATTGCAGAATTTATGAGTTATTAAATATTAATTCACATTCTCTTATTTGTTGCTGCTTGTTTTTTTTTTTTTTTTTTTTTTCTATTTTATATTTATTTAATAAATTATATATAATATTAATAATATTTTTAGATCAACGTGGTAGATTTGATTTCGTCTAGAACTCCATCCTCTCAATCAGGAAATTTAGGAGATGTATCTGAACAAAGTGGCGAATTAGTAGGGCTGGACGGTAAACCGGTTTACCGGTAAAAATTTTTTACCGAAAACGCGGTAACGAACCTCTAATTCGATAAAAACCGGTTTTTTTTTCGAAAGTCGGTAAAAACCTATTTTTTCGGGCGGTAAAAAATTTTGGTTCCACAAGAAAAAAAAATGCTTCGGCAAAAAATTGGCTCTCTAAAAAAAAGGTAAAATATTTTTCCGCCCTGGGAAAAATTTTGGTTCCGCGAGGGGAAAAAAACGTTTCGGCAAAAAACTGACATTCCGCGGGGGAAAAAATGTTTCGGCAAAAAGCCAAAAAAGAAAAATTTGCTCTCTAAAAAAAGGTAAAATATTTTTCGGGCCGGGGAAAAATTTTGGTTCAGCGGGGAAAAAAAAATGTTTCGGCAAAAAATTGGCTCTCTAAAAAAAAGGTAAAATATTTTTTTCGGCCTGGGAAAAATTTTGGTTCCGCAAAAAAAAAAAATGTTCCGCGGGCGGTAAAAAATTTTTACCGACTTTCGAGAAAAAACCGGTTTTTTTTTCATTATCGAGGTCGGTAATGAAAATCCATTACCGTCCAGCCCTACGAATTAGGTACACCTAAAAATTTGCCAACGCCGCCTACGATACCACTTAATTTCCCCACAGCAACAGCCACTACAACTTCTTCAAGTAGTTCGGGTTCAACCTCTTCCCCCTCTTTAGATAATATTCTTTACACATTTTTGATGAATTATAACGATAAAAAAGTAAGTAATTACTATTCTATGATTCATTACAATATTTAAGCCAGTGATTCTCAATCTTTTTTTTTTTATTTGTCGCAGCACAGTATTAACGATTTCAAAATTTGGTTGCACATAAAGAAAAAGATTAATTTAAAAGTTGTTTACTTACCTATAAAAAACACTGTGTAATTAGGTAATATAAATTATACACAAGGTTATTTGTTTCAATTCATTTTATTGACTTAATACGCATTTCGACACATAGTTACCTATTTAAATATGTTTCAACTAGTGCCAACGGTCGCCAGTATCAATTTAACACTGTGTAAAATGTATTATCAAAATAATTTTGAATATAAAATAAAATAATATGTACTACAAAAAGAACAGTACGTTTATTAAGGAATTAATTACAAGATAATAAAATAATACTTTTTATGAGAAATTTGAGCTTGATGTTTTTTTGATAATTTTATTTATAAATTATAATTTTTACTGTATACATTTCTAAAATTTGGCGGCACACAAAAGTGACTAGGCACAGTAGTTGAGAATCACTGATTTAAGGGTTATGCACTATTAAATGATGATTTATTTCTCGATCATTGTTGAAATTTCATCAACAATTTTGGATATACCGCCATTGTTTATTTTTAATAATAAATATAACTATAATTAATAATTACTAATTCAAAGAGCCGGAAAAGATAGATATTGCCCGGAGTTTGAATTAATAAATTATATGAATTTTCTTCACGCACCCGCATGTGATATATATGCGAAGATAAGTTTTCTCGGGTTAGTATCTTCGCATACATCCGGTCGCGGAAACCTTACAGAACATATATATATATATATATATATATATTTTCTTTTATAATCAGGAGAGAAGTTGCTGTTGTTTTTATTAGATGGGAAAGAGACAATGCAGTAACTGCAAAGAAAATGAAGCCTTTGTATGCCAAATGTGGAAGGAGATTTTTTAATTAATCGTAATTTTAAAAAAAGCATTCTATTATGTAAAATGCTCAATAATTTAAATCATTTTAAAAAAACAGCATAAAAAAATTGTTTAAAATAGCTCAGTAGTTTCGGACTAGATTCAATATGCCCTCCTGAAGCCCCTTAAGGACTGAGGAAGGACAAATCAATTTTGTCCGAAACGTCTCCTTCGGCATTTGGCATACAAAGGCTTCATTTTCTTTGCTCCTTATGTACTTTCTCTTTCTCATCTTATATAATTTCTTAAACAGTCGAAACGTTGTATAGTATTTATATTTTTAATAAATATTAATACAAAATGTGGCCTATAATTCAAAACATCCATATAAATAATTAAATATTATTAAAAATTTATTATTTTATGTTTTTATCCGTTTTCTTATTTAAAAAAAGGCCCGTTTGAAAAGTGTTTACTTTTTTGTTTTTCTCCCTGATTATAGAAAAATATTCACCAATTATTTGGAAAATATATGCCCTGTATTTTGCTGCTGAGTATATAATTTGCAATAATTAATTGAATTTTCCTTTTTTTTTTTTTAAGCTATCTTCTGCAAAAAAGGTCATTGAATCGTCCGAATGGATTCAAGACTTGTCTTTAAAAAAAAAGCTGGTGAGACGAAAAGGCCAATCGAAATACAATGCTCCCCATCAACACCAGTTAGCAGGGAAGTCAAACATTCGCGACGTGGACAGTCTGCTCGGAAACGAGTCTGTCCAGACAAATACGAGATCAATCAACATTATGCTTTTTGGAAGCATGATAAACTATTTTTCCATGCTACCATAATTGGATTTGAAAATAACCAGTATTTCGTGAGATTTCACGAGAAATTTCAAGTTATAATACCCGCACAAGACATAGTTATTGTGAAATACTTCCCAGTCGGCGCTTCTATAACGGCTCTTCTTAGCCACAGAGTCTTCATGAAAGGAGAAATAAGAGAAGTCATCAGAACCCCAGATGGCTCTATTTTTTATTCATGTTATTTTGATAAGTTGAAAATACACAAATTCCTTGCCGCAGAATTGATTGCATTAAATTTGTATCAGATGGTTAAATTAATAGCCCGCGATTGTGCAACAGTCTCCTTAGAAGGCTTAGAAGGTATAATAATATATTTTTCCATTATAATAGTAATTAAAATAATGCAAAATTAATAATTTTTACCTTCTCTTACCTATATATAGCATGTATATCGGTAAGAAAAAGTATTGCATTCATGTCAACAATTCGTTGTCGAGATTTTGATGGATATACATGTTATGACTAGGGCTCGGATTTCGCCCTATTTGCCCTTTTTTAATTTATGGCTTAAAATTTAGGCCAATATGATATGTATACGTTTCATTTGAACTTTTTTCCCTCCCGTGAAAATCATTTTACCTTTTTTTTAAGGGAGACTAATTTTTTTTTTTTTTTTCTCCCTCAAGTGCAAATCATTTGACCTTTTTTTTTTTTTTTGCAAGCGAGTCTCATCCCATTTCTTCAGACTCTGGTTTCGGCTACTTTTTTGGCCGAAACTGGCAGAAACCGTAACCGAAACCGAATATTCAGTCGGTCCCTATTCTGAATAAAAGAAGAGGCATTTGTTAGTGCCTATAATGCCTATTTTGGTCGATTCTGGGTTTTAGTGCCTATTTCATCTATAAATGCCTTTTTTAGTGCCTATTTTAAGTTCAAATAGTCAATTTCAATTTTTTACGAGCTATACATAGCCTAAATTTAAAATTTTTTTGAATTATCAAGAAAATATTTCAGGGAGGAGGGGGTAAAGGTGGTAATTACCCCCCCCCCCCCCCGAGATTTGAAAAAAATTTATTTTTAATGTAAAATTTTAAAAATTAGTACTTCAAAATTTGATTTGTATTTATATTCTGGCAAACAAGTACAGTTGCTGTGGGGAAATTAAGTGGTATCGTAGGCGGCGTTGGCAAATTTTTAGGTGTACCTAATTCTCCACTTTGTTCAGATACATCTCCTAAATTTCCTGATTGAGAGGATGGAGTTCTAGACGAAATAAAATCTTCCACGTTGATCTAAAAATATTATTAATATTATATATAATTTATTAAATAATTATAAAATAGAAAAAAAAAAAAAAAAAAAAAAAACAAGCAGCAACAAATAAGAGAATGTGAATTAATATTTAATAACTCATAAATTCTGCAATCTACTTCATTAAAATATATAATTTATATAATATAATAATATAACTTTGTATTGTACTATGGTGCACAAAATGTGCTTAGTTTACGAAATATAAACGAGAAACTGAAAAAAGTTCAATTATTTTGAATTTTTTGCACCCCCCAAGTAAGCACAAGGCCCTCGAGATCAAAAACTTTGGAGTACCCCCAAATAACCTGTAAAAATTTCTACAAGCCAATGGTGGCTCAACACATTATTAATAAATAAATATTGTCTATATGTCCATTCATATTATTTTGTATATCACATACGGGTATGTGGACAAAATTCATATATATAATTAATTTTTAGTAATTCAAACTCCGGGCATTATCTATATTTTCCAGCTCTTTGAATTAGTAAATATTAATTATAATCATATATATATATATATAATGTTGGGTAGCGAGGATGCAGCCAAAGAGGTTTTGGACCAAAGAAAAACACCAATTCCAATTGAGACGTTTCGGCGAAAGTTTTATTTTGCCATCTTCAATCGTTCAGGCTACATGACAAATTGAAAGAGATTTTCTTTTTTATATGAACACACACATGACACATGTTCATATTGAATATGAACTTGAAAAATTGTAAGTAAATATATGTAAATTTACTATTTATTTTCATATGTATACGTTTGTAAAATCATATAAAAAAGAAAATCTCTTTCAATTTGTCATGTAGCCTGAACGACTGAAGATGGCAAAATAAAACTTTCGCCGAAACGTCTCAATTGGAATTGGTGTTTTTCTTTGGTCCAAAACCTCTTTGGCTGCATCCTCGCTACCCAACATTGCAATAACTACAGCCACTAACTCAACCACCATATATATATATATATATGTGTATATGGGTGATTCTACGCTATTTGAATTTTATTGGTCAGTGGAAAAAATATATGTTAAAATAATTTTATCATTGATACTGTTTTCTTAAATAATAAAGAATATCGTGTTTTATTGGGGCCATTTAGTCAATTCACGATAACTGTTTCATTTTAGGAATTAATAGTTGAAAATAGTCATAAATGTCAGTATTCTGGGTGTCCCATTTCTAGTTATTTTACTAGTTTTGTTCGACATTCATTTATTTATTAACTTGACATAATATTTTTTACCATAATTATAAACACAAGTAAACCCCAAAACATAATTAATGAAAATACATTTTAAAAGTAATTGTTATTATAAAAAAAAATACTTGTTTTCACGTGACCTAAAAATGATGTCATCTATTCTGGAAAAATTAAAAGATAAAAATTTATCATAAAAACTGCCAAAGGATAACAATGGCCATGAGTAACAGGCGTAGTACAGTCTGAAGTAAGAAGCAAGCTAACGGCGTTGAGCATAATTCAAATAATATAGCTTTAGTTATTGTTGAATTGTCATAAAGTGTGTTTGGGCCAGTCGATGCAATATTTATTCAGGTAAATAAATCTCTTTATATTTTATCTTTACGTAACTCTACATATGTACAATGCAATGTTTATTGTATGTAAATGTCATGAATTACGTCGAAACTTTGGCAAGAAAGACGCGTATTGTTTTTTTTAACGTAATGTGTGGTTTTGTCATTAGTTTGGCTGTCATTATTCAGGCACATTCAAGGGTTCGCATCCCGTCTAATGCGACAAAAATTTATTTCAATTGGATTTAGCTACCAATCCAAAGGAAATAAATAGATACGGGGTCTAAATGGCCTTCGATGCCAAAAAATGGAATAAAAAAAAAACTCTGTCAGGGAAAATACCCGCCCACGGTTAGGGTCGAAATTTTGTTACCTTAATATCTTATAGCTATAATAAGTATGTTTTTTTAATATTAATTCAGCTTTCATTATAAATAGTTAATTGTCTGTCACTTTCCTAGCATAATTTTCACAATTTTGCCAATAGTGTTATTCTTCAGGTAACATATTTCTTCTGGTGCTAATAAAACTCAAAAAAATTAAAATATCTTCTGGCCTTTATCATTACAGATACGAAAATAATGTCAACTAAGGAAATCATGAATATTAAATTGAACAGAGTATATTTGGTTTCTGGACACAAAAAATCCAAATAGCGTAGAATCACCCATATACACATATATTTAAGTCAAGTAAATGAGATGAAAATCAAGTCTTTCCAAAACTATAAATATAAAATGACAAGATAAAATATATTCAGTTTATATTTTCTTTTTAGTTGCTGCTAAATAAAATATATACAGTATAATAAAAGAAAAAAAAATACCCCCATAAATTTTGTGGATAAGATATCTCTTCCTCTTGAAGTATTTTCGTATTCCACCATCACATCTATATTAAGATGGATTTTACAAAATTCTTTTTCGTTAATGGTTGAAAACGAGGATCCGGAGGAGGAGTGCATCTCATTTGGATCAGTATTAGTACCAATTGATGAATGCGAGGTCGTCGTGTTTAATTCAAACTTAGGAGGTGAAATCAGCTGAAATTATTAAGAGTAAATTTCAAAATAATTTAAAATATAATAAACATCCGGATTTAAGATGCTTTGAGATTGTATCACTGAAGGCCATAAAATGAGTTTTGTATTAAACAAATAAAGATTTTTTATTCCGTTTAACAGCTAAATAAAATTCTTGATTTTGTGGGAGAGTAGTTTAATCTCTTCTTATGAAATCATTTTCAAAGGTGTTGAATTAAGTAACGGTGGCAACACAGGGGGAGGAGGCAGATTGAGACCTCAGAGTCAAATCCAAATTTCTGAGATTTATTTTGGACCCCCGTAAATAATCCACCACCAACAGTACTTCCTAGCCCCCAACACTCTTGAAAATGGCTCAAAAGGAGAGCTGAACATTTAGTAAATTACAATAAAATAAGTTAACTGCGATTTCATTAATATTGGCGAATTCCCCCTCCCTTCCCTTTATTAGTCTAAACACCGAAAGCCAATTTGATCGAGAGATATGTAAAAATAACGATAATTTTGTATACAAAGGGTCGCGGGTTCGGATCCCAGGCAGTCCAATGATTTTATTTAAGCCATTTGGATACCAAATAATAAAATATATGGGTCATTCTACAAAAATGGGTTAACTTTGGGGTAGAATTTGAAATGCACAAATTGTAACTTTTCAATTGTTTGAAATGATTTTGATGGACAATAAGTTAATTTTACCCTTTTCAACTCTACAGCCATACATCCCCCTGTTACGTTAATTTTATTGTATCTATATAGTAACACTCAGATTTTTTTAATTTTATTTTTTGTATTAATATATAGGCCTAAGCTCATCAGCCTCTTAGCTTTACGGTTGAAAAACTTCCAAGGGACTGACGTTTTTGATATAAAACAAAAAATCTGCTAATTGATATGTAATACTTATTTTTTTCTTTTATATATTAAATATAACAATGAAAAGACAGTCAAATACAGTAAATTGTTGAAATAATTATTAATAAATTTCCAAAATATTACTTAGGGGACTGAGAAATTCAGTGTTTACATGCTGATTTTCGACACAAAAATAACAATAAAAGTATATAAAAGATGAATAACGCCAGGCATTTGGGCACCAATGCCATCTTTAAACCATAAACTTATATAAAACATATAATAATTTTATCAACAGTGTAAAATATCAAATATTTTTCAAATTAAACATAAGGTACTGACGCTCGGATCGAGGTACGCGACTTTGAAATAAAAAAAAAAAAAAAAATCAAAATTTACTTGGTCAATGAGTTTTTCAATTTCTTCATTCATCTTAAGTAAAGAAATGCGCCTCAACGTGCGTTAGGGTTGTAAATTTGTACAATTCGAAACAGCTAGAATAGAGGGTTTTATCTTCTAAACCATTTTGGTTTCTTAATTTACACTCAAACTTAAAAATAAATATTTAGAGAACATGCAGACAAGGGAAAACGGTTTCTGCGTTAAAAAGCACGTAGCATGGACATCGAAGTTAATCAATTTTTGTAGTATGACCCATATATATATTTATGACAAGTAAAAGAAAAACGTTTGGGCTGTATTTGTTTTTTAAATAAAATTTTATAATCCTTCTAGGTTTCTAATAAGAGATAGCTAAAATATAAATATTAGTATAAGAATAAATTGTTTATTATGCCCTAGAGAACACATTGCTATGATTTTAAAAGCATTTACATTTTTATCTTCATTACAATTTAAAAGCAAAGATTTTTAATAAATTTATATTATGAATACATGTTAAAATTACTTACTACCATTTCTGATTCATTAGTAAAGGATGAATCCGACTTTTCTTCAGGGATAACCTGAAGTAATGGTTTTTCTTCGCCGGAATTCTTCATTTTTCTACCTGAAATAAACAAAAAAAAAAAAAAAAACAAATAAATTGCATGAATGAAATATTTAAAATTTGTTATATTTAATAAATTTACTTTAGATCTAAATAAAATAACGTGGATTCAATTAAAGCATGGTTTAGGTGTGAAAGCAAATTGAAACTATGTTGTCAAATTTTATAAAATGTTTAATTTAAAACTCAACGGATTTTTGCATAGTTTCTTCCCGCGGCATGTTGTAAAATTTGTTACCAAATACAAAAAAACAATATATATATATATATAAATAAATAAAAAATAAAAAAAGATTTTTTTATTTAAAAATAATATAAAATAATAAAATATCTTATAACAAAGTTTATTAATAATGATAAATAAAAAACAAAAATGTTAATTTTTTTTAGTGCGCGAATTTTAAAAATATTATAATTTATAAAGAATAAATAAATATAAATAAAATTAAAATTAAAAATAATAATTTTCCTTACACAAGTAGGATGAGTAAATTGCAAAATAAAATTAGAAAACAATTAAAAGAAAAAAAAAAATTAAATTAAACTAAACTAAACAAATGGGTACTCAAAGAATATAAGATAGAGGAGAAACCAAAATATACGATACTACTGCTGCCATCCATCGGCAAGTCTGAAAAGTATCTTGATCAAAATTTGTTTTAAAATTAATTTATATTTATTTTTTACGTTCGGTCAAGTCGATTATATATTTTTTGTGTTGAGATAGCTATCTATGTGAGATAGTTTCCATCGATATATTAGAATTCAAGATGTAAAATTTATTAAACACGGGAAAATATTTATATTTTGTTACCATGGCAACCATTTCTCAATGCTCTAAGAAGCCATAGCCTCTGAACACACAATAATCCTTTTAAAATTCATTTATTTTATAATATGATAAATAATTGTCTTTGTCCTTGCTTATTCATTCGATTCCTTATTAAATATATAGATATAACAAAGAGGCTTAAAATAAGCAATATGGTACACAGAACAGTTTATTTGGTTGCCGTTAAACCAGGGGTAACGCCGGTTGACAAATAATCTTAATTAATGATTTTAATAAGGAAAATTGATTTTTTTTTTTAATAATTTATTTATTTACTTCCAAGACGATATAAATAAATAGATTAATAAGATATGTATGAATCATTCTTATCTTTTGCTTAGAAGTGAACAAAGATATGATTCATTTATTGGGAAAAACAAATTTTTTTCAAATTTTTCCAGTGCAATGAACAGTTGGCTGTGAAATTAGAATATAGAGAAATAGAGAGAGACAAAATTTTAAAATTATTAAAAATACCCAACAGAAAGGATGGTAAAAAAAATTGGAAGGAATGTGCTCTAAGCCAAAGAAGTCCTACAAAAGCCCTGTACACCAGTGCGATGAACTAACAAAGATTTGGTTATCACTATTAATGCTTGTTTCAGTGTAAGAATTTCTACGTAAAATACGAATCTCTGCATTATAGATGGTGTATGGTGGTCTTGGAAGAAGATTATAAAAGGACATCTCGCACTTCTCTTAACCTTCGTACGGTCTTCGTTTTAACCATACACAAGAGGACTTTGGGGTCATATTGACCCCAAGCTTTATTCTCATTATATTAGATTGAAGCTCAGGAACCTTTTACACAATATTATATTATTATATATTATTTGAATAATAATGGCGAGGACAGAAGAAGAAGATATTATTTGAATAATAAACATTGGGAAAACCGGCCAGCAAAAAATATAATAATAAAATAATAATAGAAGGGCTTTAAATACTAATGGGGTCATATAGACCTCAAGAACGGATGTGTAACAATTTCTATAGTGCCTTAAATAAACTATTTTAAAAATTCTAATTGTGAAATTCATATTTAGAACGACAAAAAAATAAAAGTTAAAAAGGAGAAATTTCCAAATATAATAGTTGAAAAGATACAAGGGTTGAAGTGCTCTTGGGGTCATATAGACCCCAAAGACCGTATGAAGGTTAAGAGAACTCTCTCAAGGTCTCAATTAGATCAATGTGTGTTGATTTTAAATTAATAAAATAATTATCAAAGTGTCGCCTCGTCTCTTATTATCTTCTTATTAATCACCTTAACCTCTATATACCGAAGGTCCTAAATTTTTTTAGCTTATTAGGAACCGACCGAATATTCGGTTTCGGCCGAAACTAAGATTGAGGCCGAATATTCGGTTTCGGTTGAAAATCTTGTTTCGGTCGGACCCTAGTATTTATTACGTGACAAAAAAATTCTATAACATTTATAAACAGACATAGAATTAATTGTTCTCGTGTAAAATAAATACATTTTTTTAAATTTATCTCAGAAAAAAATCTACCTATTGGAAAAAAAAAATTATTTCAACAAATTTGTTAAACGTATGGGCGCAAGGGCGGATACAAAGGAGGGGGGACGTAAAGGGGGTAATTACCCCCCCCCCCGAGATTTGAAAAAAAAATACTTTTTTTTTCGAAAAAAAATTTATTAAAATTTTAAAAATTGATACTTAAAAATTTGATTTGTATTTATATTCTGGCAAACAAGTACAGAATGCGCCTTTAAATTACAGATATTAAGAAAAAATTGTGTGCTGTGCGACGAGTCACACCAGATTATCCCCCCCCCCCCCCCGAGAAACACCACTGGATCCGCCCTTGTATGGGCGTAACTAGAGAATTTGGCTGGGGGTCCATGGGTCCAGCTATCCTCCGGGGGGCCTGGAAAACTCCATATTTTCTCAATTTTTCTTGGGACAGGGAGCTTTCTGGAGGGGTGGGGGGGGGGCACGAACCTTCTGGGGGAGGCGCCGGCACCTCCCTAGTTGCGCCAATGATTAAACGCCCCTGGGAAACCCAGGATCTCCAGCCTTGTCAAGTCTGAATAGAAATTAATATCTTATTCAAATTTATAAATCTTAAAAATTATTTAACTACAGTGGCGGATCCAGAGGTGTTTCTCGGGGGGGGGGATAATCTGGAGTGACTGGTCGCACAGCACACATTTTTTTCTTAATTTCGGTAATTTAAAGGCGCATTCTGTACTTGTTTACCAGAATATAAATACAAATCAAATTTGTAAGTATTAATTTTTAAAATTTTACATTAAAAATACATTTTTTTTTTTTTTTCGAAAAAAAGTATTTTTTTCAAATCTCAGGGAGGGTAATTATCCCCTTTACCCCCCCCCTTGTATCCGCCCTTGTTTAACTATCTATCGATTATTAATATAGAAAAATAGTTAAAAAAAAAAGAATGTAATTTAAAGATATATTTTGGTAGAATGATTCTGATTTACCAGAATAAAAAAAAAAAGTTTATTTGTTATTATTGATTTTGGCGAACTTTTCGAGCTTTTTCCTTTGACCTTTTATATCAAAGCTTATAAGAAAGCTGTGATGGTTCGAATAGACACCATTTTCAGTTAGAGGTTTTGGTAGCGTAGCAAATCTTCGACTTTCACCAGACGTCGTCAAGCTGAAGTGAACGCCCATTAGAAACTGCGTGTATGGATTGACAGAGCCCCATTCCCAACAGGAAACTAGAAGGTCACAACCACAAGACACCAACTCAGTCCAACAGAGAACTCGAGGTGAAACACTTGTGTGTTGTGATCACTCCACTCTTATGCCAACAATTTCATTTCTTTTTCATTTTTATTATTAACTGCAAGTTAAAATGCACAGAATCTGTGCATTTTTTGCATTTGTACTTCTCTACACGACAGTAAGCAATGGTGAGTAATTTAAAAACTTTTTTTTTTTTTTTTTTAAGGTAGAATATGAATTTTTATGGTGACATAAAGCAACTATACTCGGCAAGAATCTTATATTCCGGGTATTGACCGCAAGCTTTCTCTCTCCGAATTTGAATTCATGATTGTTGTAAAAGAGAGAAAATCTTTAAAATATTTGCAGAGAAAGTTAATCATTTAAAATTTTTAAAGAAAAGAAACAAAATTTAAAGTGAAGGCATATTGAGTAAAAATTTTTATTCATAAATTACTTTTCTTTATTATATGATCAGATTCTTGAATAAGAGACTTTAATGCCTGGAAAAAAAATATTTTTATTTTCTCTTTTTTTTTTTGAGATGATTAATTCAGTTATACAATCTCAGCCTATTAAAAAAAAAAATTATTTAGTATAATTCATAAAAAAATAAATATTCCATAAAATATTATTCTAAAATGGAAAAATCAAGACATGTCTAATTTGTTTCATAATTTTCAATCTCTAAATGCAATTTTATTATTATTAAAGTTAAATTGGTGAGTCTATTGTATGTAAAAAGTATTTTTTTTTTTTTTTAAAGAAAAGTTTTAGGAAATTCCCACAATGAATTTAAATAATAAAGAATAAATAATATTCAGAAGATGATAAATAAAAGATAGAGTTATAAATAAAAAGATTTTCTCTTTTTTTCGCATTTCATTCTAAATACTTACTCATCCGTCTCTAATGCAAAACAATCAATTATCCATTTTTACTCTCCTGTATTTTATGTTTAATTGATTTAATAAGGAAGAATTTTTTTTTTTTTTATTTCTATTCATTTTTTTTTTCTCTGTTAATAATAATTTAATATTATCTAATAATATTAAAGAAAAAAAAGGACTTTTTTCGTTGAGAGGGAAAAGAGGAAGCTGAGAAATTTTTTCTTTTATGAATGACATTTCAAATTTTTAAATCTCTAACCTGTCTATCTTAAAGTTCAATATCAGCACATTGTTACTTTTTAAAATAGAGAGAGAGTGCAAATTTCATCAACTCATCAGAGTGTACAGTGAACGTCAAAGTTAAGTCCCACCCATGGGTTTTCTAGTTGTGATTATTTCATTGTTTTTATAAAAGAAAATGAAAATCTTTATTGGAAATTTTCTAAGTTTGAACCATTCAAGTTTCCATTAAAAAATATATAATATTTTTTTTAAAAACAATGAAATAATCATAAGAGGAAAACGCATAGCTGGGACTTAATATTGTCCCTCACTGTACACAAGAAGCACAAATGAAATAAAATTTTTACAGTTTTATGTCAAATATTTAGTATTTTTTTTTTAATGAAATTATTTTTTGTATTATTTGATTAAAATAAATTGTTATGAACTTATCTTATTTAATAATAATAATAATAATTTAATTTCAAGTGAGAAATAATAAATTTAATATAAATTCTTTAAATAGAGATTATCTATTAATTTAGTACTTATTGTATAGTAGTAATAATTTAAAATAAAAAAAAAAATAAATAAACGAATTTTGAATTAGTATACAACTAAATAAAATGAAAATATTACCACTAATTTTTTTTTATAATCATATTTATATTTAAATTGTTTTGTATTTGTGTTAAATAATTCATATTAAATGATTAATTAACTGTTGGAATAATTAATTATTATTAAGAAAGCAAACTGTAGAATTTCTATATTTATATGTTAAGGGCCGCAGAGAAAAAATTTTGTAGTCGGCAGCCCGCGTACTTATTAAAATTTTGTATAGGTGGTTTAAACCGAATTTATTATAATTATAATAAATTCGAGTCATTCCTTCTTATTTCAAAAGGGAAGAGTAAGCAAAAGGATAATTATTAAAAAAAAAAAAAAAAAAACTCCAAAATTCAACACTGGAGGGCATGAGTAAATTCTCTAAAAAAAATTTCTATTTACTCTATATTTTTAGAAAAAAAAATAAAAATGAAATCAAATTTTACAAATTATAAATTCTTAAGTTATTTTTCTTTTAATATTTTATTTTAGCAAATTTAACACAAAAAAATCAATTTAAATAAAATAAAAACAAACATGAATAAAAAAAAAAAAAATTGTGGTAATATTTTCAATTTATTTAGTTGTATACTAATTCAAAAATAAAATAAGTGCTAAATTAAATAGGTAATCTGTAACTTAAAGAATTCATATTAAATTTCTATTTATTATTTCTGACTTGAATTTCAATTATTATTATTAAATGAGGCTTTATACTATGATTCCATAACAATTTACTAAAGAGTGGTAGAAGTCGTGACAAATTTTTTCGCCCCACCTAGATAAAATAGAGAATTCTTTTTTTTATTTATTTTATTTTATTTATTTTGTGGACTAAACGTCACCCAAGAATAACCTTCTTTTTATTATTGATGAATATTCATTATATAGATAGAATTGATTAAAAGAAAGCTTTTAATAATAATTCTGTCTTTTCAAATAATTAAAATTTACACGGTCAGGTGAATATAATTAAAAGAATTTTTGTTACGGTTAAATCGTATTTTATTATATTCACCTTTATGATCGCTAATTATATAGCCTTCTTCAAGTTTAAAAATAATAAAGTGGGAATTCCTTATAACTATCTCATCAAATTAGAAGAATATAATAAATGTATCTAAAATTTGAGAAATTTTATTAATTATTTCTGTCAATTTTTTTTAAACGTGATTATTAATATTCTTTAAATAACAATAAAGATCAATGAATAATGCAAATCAGAGTTCATTGTAGACCGATTATGAAATTTAGGTTAGTAGTACTTCCTGTTTTAAATTATGTCAAATTATATTTATAATAACTATTAAAATAGTTTTCATTAGAGTAATGTAGTATTGATTCTCAAAGCGTATTCCATAGATCACCAAATATACAATAGAAATATTTTTATATTATTTGGAGAGCAGAGAGATGAAAAATAACCAAAATGAAATTAGCTTCATAATAATAATAAATTTGAGTAATCAGTATTTTTAAAGATAAAATGTTTTTGATATTTAGAAATTTAGAGATCTGTCATTTGGCCCTAAAATATTTCTTCGGAATTTACTTGAACTTTTGTATGTTAGGAAGACCGTGGGAGGGGGGGGGGGAGAAATAAATCCCAAACTAAATTTCTAATGAATTTAAAAAAATATAAAATCTAAGCCCAGGGCCCAATCTAAAATTTCTGGTTAACTCTCTTAGGGCTGGTTGCTTCACGTCTAATTAACTAGCTACCCCTCAAGGGCGGATACAAGGGGGGGGGGTAAAGAGAGTAATTACCCCCCTGAGATTTGGAAAAAATACTTTTTTTCGAAAAAAAAATGTATTTTTAATGTAAAATTTTAAAAATTAATACTTAAAAATTTGATTTGTATTTATATTCTGGCCAACAAATACAGAATGCGCCTTTAAATTACCGAAATTAAGAAAAAAATGTGTGCTGTGCGACCAGTCACTCTAGATTACCCCCCCCCCCCGAGAAACACCTCTGGATCCGCCACTGCTATCCCTACTAAGACTTTGAGTCTTTTCACATCTAGTTAAGCGAAAAGCCCAGATCGTAGTTAACTAGCGAAGACCTAAAGTTCGGTATATATATATATATATATATATACTAAGGAGTGAAATTAGGAACACAAGTTTTGTTTATTGGATTATTATATTTTTGAAAATTTTTAAATTTTTGTTAAAAAATTAATTAGCTAAAAATAATTATTTTAATTTTTATATATGATGCCTTTATTAAATTGCTAACTCAACAAAACTTTTCTCAGATAGCTAATTTTATGAGAAAAAAAATCATTTTTTTTTTAATTCAAAGGTTAAGGGTGTTGTAGTTTACTATAATACCAGTTTATCAATGATTTGCTATGAGTTGGATAAAACCAGTTGACTAGATGTGAAGCAAGCGGCTCTTAGTGTACAAATCAAACATATTTTCTTTAAAAGGCAAATCATGAGTCACCGATCATCCATTGCCTTCCCCACGTCCCCTTCCCACAACCAGAAACCACAAACACATCGCTCAGATCTTAAACCAGCACCAGCTATTAGTTGGACTACAACTTTCCTTATGAAAAAAAAAAAATATTTTCATAAAACTTTTTCTCTGAGGGGATCTAGACTCGGATTTAAGTTTTTTTTTTTGGTCTAGGCGTATTATTATAGGTACAGGCAAAGCTCTCGGCAGCCCTGTACTGACTAAAAAATTAAGAATCACTGATGTTAAGGTGCGCGTCTCGAAAAACGGTTAGAACACTATAGACTACCGAGTTACTCGAGGCGGCAAGAGATGGGGTTAGTTTTCCGAGGCGGCAAGAGATGGCGTTAGTTTTTCCCATAGGAATATAAGGGATTTTTTCCATTTCATTCTAGAGCTTACAGCTAATTAATTAAAGGAAAAAAATTAATTATTCTTTAACACAATGATTACTAATTTAATTATCTACAACTTATAGAGCTCCTTTTTTTTAAATATCTTTTAATTAATGCGATTAATCTAAAAAAAAAATTTTTTTTTTTCGAAAATCAAAAAAAGGGCTTCTATAAGTTGTAGATATTTTAAATATCTTTAATTAAAAAAAAAATTTGAGGTCGATAGCTTCAAAATTGTGGCCGCTGGAATCTCCCAAAATTACACCCCAAGCTTATTATTATTATAAACTCTTATTATGATAAAAAATATATCAAAGATAGTATAACAATGAATTATTCTCAAGGAAGGAATTACTTTAGACGACTGGAGATTCTCCCAGAAATAATAAAAAAATCTGGTGTGGCTTGACGCATAACACACAACTTTCTCTTACCTTCGGTAATTGAAAGTTGTGTACCTATAGTCGCGTCAGACGCGTTGTGAGCGACTACAGTCGCGCGTCTCAGTCGTTGCAAAGGAATTGCACTTTTAGATAATCGACCAATGAATGGGAAAGTTAGAAACAAGTACCTTTTATAATTTATGAATAACCTATCGATATTTTTTTTTTTTATTGAATACAAGGTTATCCCTCTTATTATTTATCATTATTATTGTTAGCCTTCTATTTGTTTTTTTTTTTTTTTTTTTTAACAAGATGTTTTCAAATTAAGTTATTTTTATATTTAGTTAGCAAATGACTATCTCAGCAGTGCAGGATTGCTGGAATGTTGCAGGAATATTATTTCACAACATTCGAAAATATTCCTGCAACATTCCTATGTCTGAACTTTTAAGATTCGAGTGAATAATGCAAAGTAATGTTGCCAATATATTATTGCAATGAAATGATTCCAATCAGTGGCGGATCCAGAGGTGTTTCTCGGGGGGGGGGGGGTTAATCTGGAGTGACTGGTCGCACAGCACACATTTTTTTTCTTAATTTCGGTAATTTAAAGGCGCATTCTGTACTTGTTTGCCAGAATATAAATACAAATCAAATTTTTAAGTATTAATTTTTAAAATTTTACATTAAATTACCCCCTTTACCCCCCCCCCCCCCCTTGTATCCGCCCTTGTTTCCAATTTATTTTGTTGAAATAAAATTATTTCAAAATTTTTTGAAATAGGCCAATTGTAAAAATATTCCAGCAATATTTTTTATTTGCATATTGACTAAAAATATTGCTGCGATATTTCACAATGTTTTATTTTAGGAACAATCCTGCAACATTTTGTGCTGTATGTGAAATTTTTATCTTCTTCCTTCTCCCCCTTTTTCCCCCAGGGGGGGGGGGGGGGATCCTTTCTCCCTCCCCCCCTCTTCGTTTTTTGGGGGGAAAAAGAACAGGCCGGCCCGTCGCACGGTCTGTCTCTTGTTGAAAAAAGCTCGGGTAGCTCGTGGTCGCCATCCACGTACCCACAAGAAGCGAATGGGCAAATTTTAATACTTTCTTTACATTTTCACAGAGAAATTGAAATATATATATATTTATATATATAATATATAATCGATTAATTCGATTTCACTAAAAGATTTTCCATTCGCCAAATGTTTACTTTATAATAATTGTAATTGTAAAGAATAACAAGAGTACAGAAAGATTTTATTTATTTATTTATTTTTTAATATCATTTATCAAGTTGGCATTGCAATATTTATTCAGCTCTCGCTTCTTCGCTTTCTCACTTGACTTAAAATCTTAAAATCGATTAGAAATGATTTTTGAACTAAACTCTTCTAGCAGCTTTCCTTCTTTATTCTTCACAATTAAATTATTTTATTTAATTATTTACTCCTTTCTTTTTTTTTTAAGGATTATTATTTACTTCCGTTTTTTTAAGGCCATAAAATTTACATAATTAAATAAATAATGGAAAATAATAATAAATATGGGAATCATTCATGATTTGAGTAATAGAGTGCACGTACTGTACGTCAGATATGCACAAGACGAGGATGGACCCCCCTCTTGGCTACGCCACTGAATATATATTTCTGATGAGTCATATGATATAAATTAATTAGTATATATACTTGTTTTAACCTTAACATTCAAAATTAAAAAAAAATTAAATTATATAATAATTATTATTTTTAAAATTAAAATTATTAGTTCGATTTGGACAAAGATTTTTTTTAAGCTAAATAAACTTGACCCAGAAATTGATGATTATAAATAAATTAATCAAACGCAAACAAAATTTTTTTTTAATTATCTTTGCAGCGATGCAAGAAATATTTTTTTAATTTTGTGTTTATCGATATTAAAATTAAAATATCTCTCTCTTTACACCTTAATATCTATTGAAATCATTATCGTTATTTAAAAATAAAAAATCTGGTGTGACTCTTCGCACCAGATTTTTTTTGGTGTCGAGATAAATTTAGTTTCCCATAGCATCTTAGTTTCAAATTTGCGTTTTAAATTTTGACTGATTGAAATAAACTATGGTTATTTTTCAAAATTTTAATCTCAATTTGGATATTTTATACATAATAGAGAATTCTAAATAAATACAAAATTTCATAAGAATGGAAAAAAATTTTTAAAATGTGTAAAAAGTTCCAAAGGGAACCGGAACCCCCTTTTGGATCGAAATTAACATGCAAATCACCATAGGGATTTAACATTGGCTCTATGGAAGGAAGAGCCGGAAAGTGAATTTGAAAAATCTGAAATACACCAGAGAAGTGTACCTCAAACAATTTTCACGAAAAATTTTACTGATATATTTTTTAAAAAGCATGTCAAAAATAATTGATTTTCTAATTTTAATCAAAATCGTTTGAGCCGATTTTGATAAATTGAAAAAAAACTGAAAAGGTACATCAGTAAAGTAATAGTACTTTTGGCCGATTTTGTTCAAAAGCTTATTTTGAGTATCTGGGATGGTACCTAACTTAAATATAAAATTTCAATCCCGTAGCTCATTTCCTTCATGCTTAAAATCGTTACACACAAACATACAGACCAATTTGCGCGACCCACTTTTTTTGAACTCAGGGGTCCTCAAAACATGTATTAAAATCTCGACATCGAATTTTTGACATGATCGCAATACCTTCTCTCTATATATTACATATATAGGTAAGAGAAAGTCAAAATAAATTATATATCAGCACGTTTTATGGCATAGCTCAAAAACTCTGTAATAATTCTGAAATCATCACTAATTTAAATATCAAAAAAATGATTCATTTTATTTTATTATACAGTATCAGTAATATTATAGAAAAAGTGGTTTGCATATTAATGTTTTGCGTTGTTTCTAAATATAGAGATTTAATAGACCTACATTATATCGATTTAATTATCAAAATGAATCATTTATTTAATACAAAAAATCAGAGACGCATTTATCAATAGTGTATTAATCACGATGTCTCCGAAAATTATTAAATCAAATGAATATACAAAATCTGGTGTGATTGGTCGCACAGCACACAATTTAGAATTAGAATTTTTTGTGAGGATATAAATCAGTTTCTGGCAGAAAAATGATAATATACATTTTAAAGAGAATCTAAAAAATTATTGATTTATGAATTTTAATCAAAATCGTTAGAGCGAATTTTGAGGAAATCGAAAAAAACTAAAAAAGTACATCAATAAAGTACTAGTATTCTTTGACAAATTTTATTCAAAATTCTTGTTTGGCCTCCGACATGTATGCTTAGCTAAAGTATAAAATTTGGGTATCCAGAGTTCTTTGGTTTTTGAGTAATTCCCATAACCCACATTTTTTGATATTTCACTTGAAATTAGGAACCGACCGAATATTCGGTTTGATTTGCACTTGAGGGAGAAAAAAATTTAGTCTCCCTAAAAAAAGGTAAAATGATTTTCACGGGAGGGAAAAAAAATTCAAAAAAAAAAAAGGTAAAATGAAAAAAATTTTTTATAGGAACTACAAGTTTCGGTTTCGGTTACGGTTTCGGCCGAAACTAAGGTTGAGGCCGAATATTCGGTTTCGGTTGAAATTCTTGTTTCGGTCGGACCCTACTTGAAATTCATTAAATCTATTGTGATAAAAACTAAAATTAACGCTAAAAGGGATTATACTCTTTTAATTTTAAGAAAAGCAATAAACATGGGCGTAACTAGGAGGTGCAGGGAGGGGTCCGGTCCCCCCAGAAGTCTCGTGCCTCCCCCCCCCCTCCCAGAAAGCTCCCTGCCCCATCCCACGCCCCCCTCCCAGCGAGGATGGCTGGTCCCATGGCCCCCTGCCAAATTCTCTAGTTACCCCCATGGCAATAAAGCAGGCATTTAAAAGCAATAAAATCTCTTTCATAGAAATTTAGGTAAATGTTTTGATATTTTAACTGGAATTGATTTTCTAAGAATTTAGGATTTTTTATCAATAAATTTAATGAATTTCAAATGAAATATCAAAAAATGTGGTTTATGGGAATTACTCAAAAACGAAAAAAAAACTCTCGATACCCAAATTTTATACTTAAGCTGCCGCATGCGTCTTGAGGGATTTCAATCAAATAGGCCTAAGAGTACTAGTACTTTACTAATGTATTTTTCAAGATTTTGATTAAAATTTATAAATCAACTATTTTTTTTAGATACTCTTTAAAAAGTATATCAGTCAAATTTTTGGTGAAAATTGTTTAATTTTGTATTTATTTAGGATTCTCTATTGTGTATAAAATATCCAACTGTACAATGAAATCAGTCGTCAAGTAAATAAAAATTCTGAAAAATAATTTGTCTTACACGATTCAATATTCGTCACTGATTTTGTTTCACTGTATAATTTGACTTGATTCACACGGACATCGGAGTGGCGAATAACTGAATTTAAAAAATTTATTTAATCTCCTCTTTTCCTCTTCTTTTAATCAAGGGCTTACGGTTTTTTATTCCATTTTAATTTATTAAAGATGAGCTGTCTTTGATTCTTTTCATTAAAGTTCAAGGAAATAATATGTGATTAGAATAGAATAAATTTTCAATAAATAATAATAATTCAATAAATATTTTTTTTTTTTCAAGCAACTCTCACAGCAGATGTTTTCAGATTGTCTTTTGAATTATTTATATAAGATCTTGAAAGACCTTTTCAATTGTTTTATCATAATGCATATATTAATTAAATCAAAGATATTCATAGAAGCATTCATTGAGACCTTTGTGAAAAAAAATTTTTCTCCTCCCATCTAGATATAATCAATTTTATAAAAATCACGTAACTTATACATTTTTCTATATCAATTTTAATTTATTCTTAAAAGAAATTATATCTGATAAAATTTAAAGTATAAATTGAAAAATCTGGTGTGGCGAGTGCTTGTCAGACCAGATTTTTTGTGTCGAGATATGATTAGTTCTGTCAGTACAGTACATTCGAATTTAAAGATGTAAGTATGAGAAAATATTTATATTTTGTTACTATGGCAAACATTTCTCCTTTCCTATGAAGTACAAGAGTAAAGTGGTCTTCAGAATGGCAAAATGAGAATATACATTTTAAAGAGCATCTAAAAAATAATTGATTTTTGAATTATAATCAACTGAAAAACTAAATCAGTAAAGTACTAGTACTTTTTGGCTGATTTTGATTAAAAGCTTATTTTCACGCTCCAGAAGGGTGTCTAACTTAAGGCATATAACCAATTCCAACTTCGTAGCTCAATTCCTTCAGGCTTAAAATTGAACACTGACAGACGACAGACCATGTCGCGAAAATCACTTTTTTGGATTCAAGGGACCTCAAAACGTTTATATCCATAAAAATCTCGACATCGAATTTTTTGACATGAATACTAGGGTCCGACCGAAACAAGATTTTCAGCCGAAACCGAAACCGAATATTCGGCCTCAACCTTAGTTTCGGCCGAAACCGTAACCGAAACCGAAACTTGTATTTCCTATAAAAATTTTTTTTCATTTTACCTTTTTTTTTTTTGAATTTTTTTTTCCCTCCCGTGAAAATCATTTTACCATTTTTTTAGGGAGACTAAAATTTTTCTCCCTCAAGTGAAAATTATTTGACCTTTTTTTTTTTTTTGCATGCGAGTCTCATCCAATTTTTTCAGACTCTGGTTTCGGCCGGCCGAAAGGTTCGGCCACTTTTTGGCCGAAACCGAAACTACGGCCGAAACCGAAACTACGGCCGAAACCATGATTTTTGGCCGAAACTGGCCGAAACCGAAACCGAATATTCGGTCGGTTCCTAATGAATACAATACTTTATTAATTAACATATATAGAGGTAAGAGAAAGTAAAAATAAATAAACCGTTATATGTTAAAGCAATTTTAAATATAATCGTCTTCTCTAATAAATTATCGGTATTATTCTCAGGTGAATAAAAAAAAAACAACCAAAGACACTCTCACTCTCACGGTTTTGAAAGTAATTTTTTTTTTTTGCCTGACAATTCTTGTATTTATCGTATTTCCAATAATAATTTTAAAAAAAATTCAATGTTATTTGAAATTTACAATAAAACCACCTACAAATCTAACTAGAAATATAATAATTAAAAAGAAAATTTTATATATTATTTTGCTTGTAAAATTATTGATAAAAACAGAATAGAAAAGGACGGACTGGTGGAAAATTTAAAATTAATTTCTCGCAGCTATTCTTAGTACGGATTAGTGGGCTTTCGAATCTTAAGTTCAAGGTGACTCGGTTTATATCCAGCTAATGAAAAAAAAGTTATCTAACTGTATCATCGAACGAAAAGGAAATTCCCAAAAAAAAAGTTTCAATTTAATCCCAGAAATAGAGGGTAATTTTGAAATTTTTTATGAGAGATCTTAAAAGGCCCGGAAAAATATTTTTTTTTAATAGAGCTAGTCTTTTTACTTTCTCTATATATATGTTAATATTTATAGAGAAAGTATTGGATTAATGTCAAAAATTCGATCTTTTGACGGCAATACATGTTTTGAGGTCTCCTGAGTTCTGAACTCAGGAACTCCAAAAAAAAGGGGTCGCAAAACGGTGTGTCTGTCTGTCTGTATTCAATTTAAAGCAAGAAGAAAATGAGCTACGAGGTTGAAATTTTATATTTAAATAAAGAATTGTTGGTCCATGAAGTAATTATGAAAAACATAACCAAGTATTTATTAATTTAAATAAGCTTATCGCTTTAAATTAATAAATACTTGGTTATATGTTTTTATATTTAAATCCTCCTGAAGCGTGAAAATAAGCTTTTTAACAAAACCGGCCAAAAAGTACTAGTACTTTACTGCTGTACTTGATTCAGTTTTTTTTTTTCGATTTTCTCAAAATTCGCTTTAACGATTTTGTTTAGAATTCATAAATCAATGTATATTCTCATTTTACTCTTATAAAAATAGTTACCATAGTAACAAAATATAAATAAATGTTTTCTAATATTTATAAATTTTAAATCTTGAATTCTATCTAATACTACAGTTAAGAGGATAAAAAAGATCAGTTATAATCCTGAGTTGAAGAGAATTTAAGTTCAAACTTCTCCTGAGGAAGGAAACGGAAACCCAACTAAGTATTATTCCCATTAAAGTTACTTCCTGAAGGACCACAATCTTCCAATTCTGACAATGATTGGAGAGAAGAAACGCCTTCCATTTCTTTATCCTCAGAAACCAAAGAATTTTTTGAATTAATAATTTAAATGTTTTTTTTTTTATTTAACAAGATGAACTTAAAAAAAAGTAAACAATCAGTCAATTTTATCCAGTAATTGACAAAAGAAATAGGAAAGTATGTTTGTTAACATTGTGTTTAAATTTCCATTAATCACCATTAAGTTTCACTTGAGGGAATGCAAAATTAAGTTTAACAAACGAAAAAATAAAATTCTGTGTATGTTTTATATATGCTGGTGGTGTGTTCCCAGGACAAGGTCAACAGAAAAAGCCAGACGAGAAGGAATTTAGCTGCCCGGACGGGGCAGGCAACGGCAACTTCGCTGACCCAGCTACCTGCCGGCGCTTCTATCAGGTGAATACTCACTCCAACCACTTTCCTTTTCCTTTTCGTCTTTTAGAAAATACTAATTAGTCACACACATCACACGCCATTCTTCTAAATAAAACATATTAATTTGTGATTGACGAACAACTCTGGTTTAATGGCAATGGAGTTAGAAAAATAAACAAGACATGTCCAGACAAATTTTCTTTTATTTAATTTTAAAAATCTGGTGGGATTTAACGAACAGTGCACGATTGTATTTTAAATGTTGACTGCTTGAAATAAACTATGGTTATTGGATATTTTATACATAATAGAGAATCCTAAATAAATACAAAATTTCATAAGAATTGGAAATTTTTTTTTAAATGTGTAAAAAGTTCCAAAGGGAACCAACCCCCTTTTGAATCGAAATTAACATGCAAATCCCCATAGGGATTTAACATTGGCTCTATGGAAGGAAGAGGCGGAAAGTGAATTTGAAAAATCTGAAATTTTTCCTATGGAGTACAAGAGTGTGCTTCAAAAGATTTAAAGGGGAAAATGAGAATATACATTTTAAAGAGCATATAAAAAATAACTGATTTTTGAATTTTTATCAAAATCGTTGGAGCAAATTTTGAGAAAATCGAAAAAAAAAAAAAATTGAAACAACTTTTTCCAATTAAGTACAAGAATAAAGTGGTCTTCAGAAGATATCAACTGCAAAATGAGAATATACATTTTAATTCGAAATTATCATGCAAATCCCCATAAGGATTTAACATAGACTCTATGGAAGGAGGAACCGGAAAATGAATTTGAAAAAACTGTGATACGACATCAGTAAAGTGTAATTCAAACAATTTTCACAAAAAATTTTACTAATATACTTTATAAAGAGCATCTAAAAAATAGTTAAATTATGAATTTTAATCAGAATAGTAAGAGCCAATTTTGAGAAATCGAGAAAACTGAAAAAGTACATCAGTAAAGTACTAGTACTTTTTGGCCGTCTTTGTTCACGAGTTCCGGGGCTGCCTAACTTAAATATACCCACATAGCACTGCAACCAAAAAGCGGACATTTGGACGTCGAAGGGACGATGCTGCAACTTTGGGACATCGCAGAACGTCCCTGCGGCGTCGAAATGTCCGATTTTTGGTTGCAGTGCTATGTGGGTAAAATTTCAACCTCGTAGCTCATTTCCTTCATGGTTAAAAATGTCCACACACACAGAGACACACAGACAGAGACCAATTTGAGGGACCATTTTGATTTCAGCTTAATCCTATTTTATTTCCTTTTGGTTTTCATCTTGATTATTTTTTGAAAAATAATTTTAAAAATAAAGTGTAGACGCCAGTTTTTTACAGATTATACAACTCTATTTGAGATTCCATGGTAACAAAATATAAATATTTTTCCATGTTTATAAATTTTATATCTTGGATTCTAATATATCGGCGGAAACTAAATATATGTCGACACAAAAAAATCTGGTGCGACCAGTCACACCAGATTTTTTAAATATTGGAATAATATAATTACCATATCGAATGATTTTGAGTAGATTTCTTCCAGGATCGTATGCTCGTGGCCTCTTTTCGATAGAAGTATTTTTAGCTCGATCCGCTGCATCTCCAGTTTTTGGTTTTGGTGACGACATGGTGACATCATCTTCAGTTTTTTTCGGAGGCGAGGTTGACATTTTCTATTGGAATAAAAACAAAGATGTATGTGAAATATAAATATATATATGTAGGAATTTTAATATTAAGAGGTTGGTGCCACTGGGGCGCTCTGCTGGCACCAACCGGAAAAGAGCAGTTGCATTCACTTCCTATGACGACGACGAAAGAAGCCATCACGACGCATGAAGCACGAAGACGATATTTCATCCAAATACATTCTCAAGAAGTTTCTTTTTATATTTGCTTTTTTTAATTGTTGTTTTGAATTGAATAAATTCATTGTTCTCCAAAAATACCGTCTATTTATTAATAGATACCCACATATATATTTAGAAAATCTTAACATTTTGATTTCATAAATAAGAAATTATATATAATATTTAAGATATTATATATAACGCGTATATGAGCCGCGAAATTTATACAATTAAATATTCATTAATTCATATATCCGAAAAAATAAAGGTGTGCCGCCGGGAGTCGAACCACGGATCCTCCGATTTGTACTCTGATTTGCACTCTGAGTACAAATCGGAGGATCCGTGGTTCGACTCCCGGCGGCACACCCTTATTTTTTCGGATATATGAATTAATGAATATTTAATTTTGATTTCAGCTTAAACCTATTTTTTTCATCTTGATTATTTTTTGAAAAAGATTTTTAAAAATCAAGTGTAGAGGCCAGTTTTTTACAGATGCCAATATCTTAAAAAACTGGCTTCTAGATGTTATTTTTTAAAATTTCCTTTCAAAAAATAACAGATAAACTGAAAACAAATAGATTAAAATAGAATAGGATTGAGGTGAAATAAAAATGATAATGTTTTTTCAAGTATATATCATCATCCATACTTGTTTTTCGTATTTTTTTTTATTAAGAAACAAGAATAAGTTGAATCTACTAGAGAATATTTTTGATTAGATTTTTAAATGAAAATAATTTTTTGTTAATGTTAGTGTATTGCTGAAATAGTAGTGTAAATTTGCATAATTAAAATTATTTTTTGATAATTTAATCAGACAAGACCGACTGACCCTGGAAATGCGGAAAAGAGAGTTGATTCCTTGACTTTACACAATCACTTGCTTTGCTTTACCCTGAGCTATTAACATCCTATTTAGGACAATTATGCTATGATCATATTAATATAACGGTCAAAAAAAATTTTCGAACACACAAATTACGATATATTAATTAATTTCAGAATAGTGTAAAAAGGAAAATTTTAAAGATTAATTTAATATCGTACAGTGGGCGTCACAAGTGCCTGATGTGCTCGGGAATGGACCCTTGAGCTTAGTCAACTATTGTACCTGAAGGAGAAAGACATTTCCGACGTCTAGGCATTTTGGTTGCCTAACCTCAAGACTTCACTCTTGATCAGTTCTAATGTTGTCTCTGTAAATGAACTGAGAGGGAAAACAAGCCTGTCATAAAATAATCTTGAGAGCAGTTCACTAAAACAGGGCGATCCTGTTCCGATTGGCAGATTCGACTAGTGAAAAAATTACGATCCTCATTCCGATTAAGTTTTCAGAAAATTGGATCTAGATCTAAATCGGATTTGAATCTAGATCTAAATCGGATTTTAAATCCTATTTTTAGATCCGATCCTTTTATCAAATTGCTTTCATTGGACCTTTATTATTTAGGAACGTTTTCCCATCAATAATAAATAATAATTTTTTCAACAGATTTTCAGTAGTAATTAAATATCTTTGCCAAAGCATATAGTTCTGATCCTAAATCCTTAGAGAGAATTTGGATTTCAATCTAAATCCTAAATCCTGAATTGGACCAGATTTAACGATTTAAATCTAAAATCCTGCACATCCTGTTGAGAGTAAGCATCTTGATTTAAGTTATATTTCTTTAGACTTTTTTTAAGGATGTGAAACAACCGGCCCTCAGAAAACTAGTTCTTTAATATTGAATTTAGGAGTTTTGGAATATGTTAAAAGGTTAGAGAACTTAATAGGTGTTGAGACCCTGCTGCATTAATCAACAAATGGCAGCAATAATGAAGTCCGAGAAGTTAGATCCTCCTAAAGAGGATCTTAAAAATTATGAATTTCTTTTTTTCTGACGGTTGAGTAGCCTAGTAATTTATCAATGCAACAAAGGAAAATCAAACTACTCTGAGTCAGATAATATAGCAGCTGCAAACTTGTTTCATCTGAGATGATGAGTTTGATCAGAAAAATGTATCTCCTTTCTGAGTAATCTTGCCATGCATCAATTTTCTTTTATGAAAATAAAACATATTGATGAACAAATTTTTTCTTTTCTTTTCCCCACTTTCTATCTTAACATTATTTTTCTTTATTCGTTTCATTTCATGATTTCACCATTGATACTAACATGTACTTTTTTTTTTATTTTCCAAAAATATTACTAACTTATTCTATTAGGAATTTACTATTTATATTAATCAAATGGTTTCTTAAGTGTGTAGATGGATATCCTTATCTGAACCGCTGCCCGTCGGGATTATATTTTGATGACATCAACAAACTGTGCACCTTCAAAAACGAAGCTCGTTGCGGTCCCATCGCTACCAGTAAGTGTTCCTGACTTTTTCTATATATTTTCAGAGTACACCAAATTATATTTGTAATTGTTCTTGTTGGTCTCAGCCCCTGCACCCAGCACGGAACCTCCAATAGATTTGGCTAATAAATGCGACACATCAGCGTGTTCTCTTCCCTATTGCTATTGTTCCCGGGACGGTACAAGAATTCCTGGTGACCTCGAGCCCGACCAGGCAAGTCTGGATCTTCGTTCGTAATTATAATGTCATGATGTCATATTTTAAAATTTTATGTTGTTTGATTTACAGACACCTCAAATGATCATGCTCACCTTCGATGGGGCTATAAATTTGAATAATTTTGACCACTATAGAAGAGTATTTACCGAAGATCGTCTTAACCCCAACAATTGTCCAATCAAAGGAACATTTTTTCTTGCCCATGAGTATAGCAATTATCACATGATTCAGAATTTAGCTCATGATGGCCATGAAATCGCGACAGAAACCATCTCGTAAGTATATTTACATTTACACAAGAATATTATAAAATTCAAACCAGAAATATAATCAATATTTGATGTTAGATTACAGCAAGGGCTACAAGACAAGGGCTACGAAGAGTGGGTGGGAGAAATGATTGGAATGCGGGAGATTCTTCGGCATTTTGCCAATGTCAGCAAAAGTAGTGTGGTTGGAATGCGAGCCCCTTATTTAAAACCAGGGAGAAATACTCAATACGAGGTGAGTGCAAAAGTGTATATATTTACTCAATAAATAACAAACTATGTAACTAATGATTTCAAGAGAATCTGAACTAAAAGTATCTTACGGAAACCATCCAAAATACAATGAAGAAATTAAGAATAATATTTATTAATGTCAAAATAATGAATAGATCAATTTGTTATAGGAAAATTTTGGAGTAGTCTCAGCTCACACTTTTAGTCAACAAATGGGAGGCTAAGAATCAATATAATAAATTCAATTTCTTCACTTTCCGAATGCTAGAAAAAGAGTTATTTGCATATAAAGGGTCGAAAGGAAGCTGGTCTCAATACGTAAACGCTTAAAATATGTTAATTAACGATATGCGGTAATAAAAAAAAATCCCCACTTAATTAATAAGAAAGATGATATAGCAGAAGAGAAATTAAAAGATTTTCTTTGATGATGAAATATATGATTACTAATAATAAATATTAAAATATTCAAAATATCAAACAACACTCTCTTCTTCCAATAGCTTAGCAATTGAGGACACAAATATCACTTCTTAATAAAAAAAAAAAGTTTTAATGTTTATTTATTTTTTGAAAGTATATTTATCTCTTATTACTTTTCGAAATTGAAAACAATGTTCATATTTTCACTTTTCCTGTATTAGAAGAAGCAAAAAAGTGGCCTTGAAATAAGATTTTATTGTTTAACTTTATTTTAAGTAATTAGTATTTAATTACAATTTCAAAATAAATCGCTAATTATTATTAATTATTGATAACAGGTTTTGGAGGATTTCGGATACATCTACGATAGTTCAGTTGGAATCCCGCCTCTTAAAGTACCAATCTGGCCTTATACACTCGATTATAAAATTCCTCATGAATGCCGATCAGGCACTTGCCCCACACGCTCCTTCCAAGGTAACGTTGCACCAGCTGTTTAACATCTGCTATTAATTATTAACCTATTATTATTTTTTAAATTAACATAATCTTAAGAAAATATTGTTTTTTTTTTTTAACTCAAATTCTTAACTAATATTTTTGGGCGAAAAAATTTTTAAATTATTCTATAATCAAATTAATTTGGAAATAAAATAGCTTGGCTTAAATCGTGGTTTATTTTAGTAAATAATAATATAAAAAGTGTGTTAATAATTACAAAAAGATACCATTACTGATAATTCTAAAGCCGTCATCAGGTAGATGCATTCACTTTGAACAATGAAACTAATTGAGGGTTAGGTATTATTTACATGTGTGGCTAACTTCGCCTCGCTTATTTTCGTAGCCAACTTCACTTTGTTTACAGTGTTCACTTCATATTACCCAACAATTGAATCTTAAATTAATTTGAAATTTATAAATTTAGGCAGCCATGCCTAAGATTTTAATATAACCATATTTAATTTTTTTTTGGCTTATAATCAGCCAAAACCCCGGACAGGAGAGAGAAAAAAAGTCTATATCAATTTATAGTCAAAAATGTTTTAAATATTTATTTGAAGGAGGTATATAGCTGAATGTTGATATTCAAATAGGTAGAAAAATAAGCAAAGCAGCTAGTTATATTTCAATTTATTATAAAACCAGGGCCGACGTTTCGGTCGCGTATGGGACCACACAGAGCTACCTAGGCAGTTGGGGGGGGGGGGGGGTGGAGGGGGGGTTATATTTTATTTTTTTTTGGGGGGGGTTCCCCTAAAAAAATAAAGGGGGGGGGGGGGATCTTCAGGGCCAGGTTAATGTCTGAGAATATATAATATATAATCCTCGCCAAGTTATATTGGACATACACAATTGCAAGTGGCTCAATCATGTTCATGTCCAAAAAAATTCAATTTTAGCATATCATGGACAGAGAGTGAATGAAACGTCAGTCCTGGTTTGATAATAAATTGAAACATAACTAGCTTATTTTTCTACCTATTTGAAGTTTTAAATATTATCAACCAAAAAATTTCCGTTTAATGTCAAACAAATGTCTTTTTTTCTTCTTCAAGAGCAAATACTGTTAATTAATTATAATCTAATTGAAAAATATTATTCAAAAAATTTTTCTTTTCATATTTATAAATACTTTCTTGTTATCGCAATTTAAACATTTATTTTCCAAATTAATATTTTTTTTTAATTATGTATTTACTTTTAAGGATTTTTCTATAGATGAGTGTCTATAAAACATTCTGTGTGAATAAAAACTTATTTTCATATAAAAGATATATTATTAGTAATTTAATTAGTATTAATTGTTCTTTGCAGGTGTCTGGGAAGTTCCCCTCAATGCTCATTATGTGGAAAGTTATGAAGGAGGACATTGTCCTTACCTTGACCAGTGCGTTCTCCATAACCATGATCCTGAAGAAGTTTTTGAATGGCTTAAAGAAGATTTTAATCGATATTATTTACAAAACCGAGCCCCATATATGATGCCCTTCCATACGAATTGGTTTCAAATTAAAGAGCTGGAGAAGGGATTACATAAATTTCTTGATTATGCACAAACTTTGTATGTATAAAAAAAAAAATTTTTTTTATTTATTTTTAATTATTTATTTATTTTATTTTTTTTTTTTTAACAGACCTGATGTTTGGTTTGTAACAATTACACAAGCTCTCGTATGGATGACAGATCCCCAACCAATTAAAACTTTAAATGCAAATTCTTTTGAAGCCTGGCGTTGCGATAAAAAACAAAATGTTCCCGAAGCACCTTGCAATTTGCCTAGCAGTTGCGCTTTATCTTTCCGTCCTGCAGAAGCTAATTTAACTACCACCAGGTAAATTAAATCAAAATAAATAAAAGCACTGGGGTAAAAAAATAAAAATCTGATTTTTTTCTTTTTAATAGATATCTTGTGACATGCCGAGATTGTCCTGCTAGATACCCCTGGCTTGGAGATGCTGCTGGAACTGGAATTGATGGCACTGATGTTTACAATCCCGAGAACTGAACTTCCCAATTTTTTAGTTTTGTTCATAGAGAGAGAAAAAAAAAAATTTATAAACGAAAAACACACTTTTTTTATTTTCGGAATTTATACCCTATTTATTTCGATAAATTGTACTCTATATTTTTGCCTTAAAAAAAAGCATGAGAATTCCATAAAAATAATTTCATATATTTTTTTTTTGCAACATATTAATTTAGAAACTCATGCTCTCTGTTTCAATAGCTAATCATTAGTAATCTTAATATGAAATATAATTATATGTAAATAAAATCATCTTTGTTTGTAAAATAAGCTATATTATTTGTTTTAAAAAAATGTCTTTTAAAAAATTGGACAAATCTTTAAAAAAAAATTTTTGTTAATATGAAAAAATAAATTAAAAATATATATATATATATAAGAAATGGTTCAAATTTAAGTAGGATTTTATTTAATTTTTAAAATGAAGAGAAATTTTCTAAATATATAAATAATTTGAACATTTATAATCAAAAATACTGTGAAAGAAAAATTTTCATAGCGTCTGTTCGGTCAGACATCCGCATGCGTAGTGAGGAAGATCACATGCGCAGTAACGAAAAACAATATGCTTTTCCTTAATGCGCATGCGTCAGACGTCTGATCGAACAGACCCATAATATCTTTATATAAAGACAATAACTGGATCAAGAAAATCATGAGCCAGAGACTTCTATATTCTAAGCCCTGCTCCCAGCTATGAATTTTAATTAATTTATATTATATTTATGTTGCTTGAGATGCCAGCGGGGGATGCTAGTGAAATTAACATTTTATTGTGTAGGTGTTTTATAGACAATTACGAAAGGAACAGAGTGAGTGGACCACAATATGGCCAGAGAGAAAATTATCCCAAGATAAGATCATCCCACACGTCTCGTGGGAAGTTTCATAAACAGGCCTACATTCAAAATTCAAGATGTGTATCTATGATTGAAACAATTTTTCATTTGTTATACGAAATTTCCAAATTTTGTACTACTCTCTCTCCATATTCTGTTGCCACAAAACACTGATGAGGATGGATAAATAAAATTAAAAAAACTTCTCTTAGGAAAATAACTCTAAAAAAAAAAATATATCAGACATGTCTTGGGTAAATTTAATAAATTCGATTGTTGGCTCTTTAAAAAATAAAAATAAAAACACTCGGTCAAATTATTTGTTGGTTATAATCAATAAATAAATTTTATTGGTTTATTTATCTATTTAATTGTTATAATCAATAAATAATTGGTTATGATCAATAAATAATTTGAATTATTTATTGATTATAGCCAATAAATAAATAAATAAAATTTATTTATTGATTATAACTAATAAATAATTTGAATCAAATAACCGAGTGTTTTTATTTTTATTTGTATATTTAATAATACATGAAAGAACAGAAAATTTAGTGGGGCTAAAGTCTTTTTGGTTGTCTATTCTGGACTAAACTATTTGGTATTTTTTTCTGAGTACAACTTCTTATATAATTTTAGTAAATGTAAAATAATTTAAATAATCGTAACATCTGATTAAAAAAAGAAAAAAATAATAGATTCTACTTTAACAGAATATAAAATTTAGATATTCGGATTTTAGCAGAATCTTAGAAATTTTTTTTTCTTTTCTATTTCAAAAAGAGTATATTTAAATTAATTAAAATCCATAAAATTTGAACCGTTCTATCAAATAGACTATTTAGTTCTAAATTTCTAAAATAAATCTTGCCAAATGATGTCATACAATTAAAAAAAAGAAAAAATACTCGTCACAACACACCACAAATGATTATTTATTCATGAACAACTTGTTTATATTTATCACAACATATCTCTAATTTAAATAAATTAATTACAAATTAATTATTTTTTTTGTTATAATTTTTTTAAAACCAAATGGCGTTAATACCGCGAAAGCGCAACCCCTCGAGCTAATAAATTTTTTTTTCCTCTAGGTGTTTATCTGCTTATACAAGTATATCGCGGGCGGCTCACATTGTGATGTATTTGTTATTCGAATTATTTTTATTAGTCTTGATTCTAAATTTATTTAAATTAATAAAATTTATTTATTTACTTAAACTAATTTATTGATGTTTATCCAGGACCAGGAAAAATTGAATTTGGAAGAGGAGAATAATTTATAAAGAGACCTTAAAATTAAAAGTTCAAAAAAATAATTTTAAAATTGATTTTCACGATTATTGTTATTAGAAATAAGACTTTTTTGTGGTATATTTTAGCAAATAATAATACAAAAGGTGTGTTAATAATTACAAAAAGATACAACGTTTCGGCTGCTAATTCTGCAGCCGTCATCAGGTAGATGCATTCACTTCGAACAATGAACATTGAGGGTTAGGTATTATTTATATCCCTGACGAAGCGAAGTTAGCCACGCATGTAAATAATACCTAACCCTCAGTGTTCATTGTTTGAAGTGAATACACCTACCTGATGACTGCTGCAGAATTAGCATCAGTATTTTCCTGTAATTAATAACACACTTTTTGTATTATTATTTGCTAAAATAATTCATGATTTAATCCAAAAATTTTAACAATGGGTCAAATTATTTTTAAAAGTTCTACCTATTATTCTTAATCCCTAAAACCGCCCTGTGTATAAACATGTTATTATTTTCTAAATATCATTTTTCTCTATTAATAAATTTGCAAAGCGGAATGTAATGTTTTAAGCCCGTATTGCTATATGATTAGTCCAATTTTTTAATTGAAATTTATAATATAAATAATTATTTTTAATTTTGTTATAAAGAAAAGAAAATTTTTTTGCACTAAGCTAGTCGTTATAGATTGTTTTTAATTTTTTTTTTTTTTTTTTTTTTTAATATATAAAATGGTTTTCATTGTGAAAAGTATCTATCATTATTATTTGTTAGGAAATTTATTATTTAAAATTAAAAAAAGAAAAAATATTTATTATTGAAAATTTACAAATTTTTTTTTTTTAGTATTTATAAAAATGTAATTAAAAAAAAAATATTTCAATAAATTTTAATAATTTATTTATTTTTTTTATTAGAGTCTTAATTAACCCATTTCCAGAGTCGGAGGATTAATAATTAAGACCGTTTTCTGGAAAATAATAAATTTTAGTTAATGAGATTCTCGTTCAATGATTTTTCGAAAATGTAGGGAGTGGAGTGACTAAATTATTGAAAAAATTTTTATGGAGACTCATCGTTAAAATCGGTCAAGTTCAATGGCGGCTCCGAGACCCCCAGGCAGAGAAATTTTTCGGGTCTATAAAAATCTTTAGCCCTTAGGTAAAGAAATTTCTGTGAATTGCTTTTTTAATATTGATATATACAAATTTCTATATGAAAGTAAAAAAAAAAAAATAAATAAATGACAAAAATGTCACGAGCATGGGCGTAACTAGGGGGTGCCCCCCCCCAGAAAGCTCCCTGTTCTCAAACGTGTATTCTCTTAGTGGAGTGGATGCCAAAATAAAATACAGTTTGGGAATCACTGGCTAAAAAAAAATTATATTTTGTTTAGGCATATTAGTCGGTATATCAAAGGCTATAAAATATTTGCTAAAAATTTATAAAATTTATTTAATGAAGTGATTAAATTAAAAACATAAGGAAAATATTATTTATTAGTTAGTATTCATCTTCTAATTTCACCTAATTCGATGGCTGAGTGATAATTAAGGTAAGTCAGCCAGTGTTAAATTTTAATCAGCGACGTTTCGGTAACGCATTCCCATCTTCAGGACGATAAATTGTTAATATAGTAATAAGCATCATTCCCATCTTCAGGAGGATACATTGTTAATAATATAATACGCATCATTCCCATCTTCAGCACAAAAAATCTGGTGTAACCGGTTTTAGTTTTAACCTGTGGTTTTAACCGAACCACCCTCCCTTCCCCATTTTTACGAAATTTAGGATTTTTCAATTTACCTAAATCTCAACTTTTTTTTTTTTATTAATTCCAAAAAAGTTATAATTTGTCTGATACATTACATTTATCGCCTTGGCCTTATTTACGAAGCTTCAAATTCTAATTTTAAATGCAATGAATTCTCATTTTGGAGTTTTTTTTTTAAATTTTATAATGACTTTTAAACGGATAGAGATATCAGTTTGTTTTTTGCGCTAAAGAAGAAACGAGGCATCGGTGTTGAGGGTTGGCCACGAATTAAGAAGGTTTACGCTCCGGGAATTTCAGGGTTTCAACGATGGCCGTGCAAGAAACTTGCCGGCCGAAGGCGGGCAATTGCTCGCCGAAGGCGAACCTTGCGGCTAGTTAAAATATATATTTGTAGTGCTATCCACTAATTGGGAGTTTACTCCTGTTGGATAGCCAATTTTCCTTGGAAATAAATAAATAAATAAATAAATAAACAAACAGAATCTCAAAAATGTTTCCAAAGACCGCCCCAGGTTGCCGCCCTAGGCGGCCGCCTAGTTTGCCTAGTGGACGCGCCGCCACTGGTTATTAATCATGCCAATTTCAGAAAATATAATGCCGCTAGTATATATATATAGAATTAAAATTTTCGGGAGGGGGGCCTCGTTCCCCCCTTATATACGCCTACATTATAATTAGTCATAGAAATATAATTAATTTTTTCTTTTTTTAAATAAAAATTTATAATTTTTTTTATTGCTACTTGTTAACTTCTGATCGGGAAACTTCGGCAATTCCCGGCTCCTCTCGGATCTCCCTTCCGCATGAATAATCTGTCATTTTCCTATCATATGTTCTTGTTCCTATTTAATGACTTATGCAACTAAATTGAGATGCAGTTTATAAACAAAAGATTGATTGATCAGTATGCTTCTGGCCGCTAAAGGAGCGCTTGTGTTTATATATTACTTAGTTAACTGATAGTGAATTACTCACTTATCTTTTGAGTTCAAAATCACTTTTGTGTTATTAATATTTTTTCCTCAAGTTTAAATATGTTCCCTTGACATGTATCAGTATCAATATTATAAATACTTTATATCAAGAAAGAAATAAAATCACATCAAACTTGTGTTGAGTTGTGAGTATACAACGTTATTTGTATTTTATCTAAGAGAAATAACAAATATTTTTTTTTAGATAAATAAGGAATAAAAATGGATTATTCGGTAAATACAAAACCACTTTTACAAAGTGAAACTGAGAGTGATTTTGAAGATGATATTTTAGAAACAAATTCAATAGAAATTCCAAATGAGGAGCTTCTTCTTCCAAGAGATATTAAACCTATTTTTAAAATTAGAGAAACTTCAGATAAGTAAGTTTAAAAACTTATTAACCCATTGCATGTAATTGTATATATAGGTCTATAGTTTCATGCAAGATTTTTCTGAAATTTAAGGTCTGGGTAAATTAATTTGAAATGGTTGGAAAACGGAGTAAAAAAAATAAACAAACAATTGACAGCTACAAAAGTTTTTTGATAAAATGATTTGAATTTGTATAAACTTAGTATTTCATATTAAATTTTTCAATTATCTTTAAGATACTTTATATTTATTTTTTTAAGAGTTAAGCTTTTTCTCACCGGGATTTTTTGGGGCCCTGGGCAAAACCTCATCACTGCCCCCCCCCCCCTAGACCAAATTTTACAAATTAATTCAATCTACTTATTTCCCTAAAATAATAGTTTTAACCAGAGTACAATCAGAAAAAAAATTTTGGAAAGATTTTTAGAAATGTGTTTCCACTGATTTCTACGACTAATTTTTAAATTTACCTGCATTTTTCTAGTTTATTATTTATTCTATTTAATTAATTTTTTATTTATTAAATATCTTAAAAAAATAATTTTTTACTTCCTTTGATCTTAAACTTTGCTTAACCATTTTAAATATTAAAACGCGTACAATATAATGCGAATTTTTTCGACCTTTCCCCTAGGACCCCCTTGCTGTCTGCCCCTGCCTAGTTTCGGCCCTGAATATATATCAAAAAAATATTCCACCTTTGGTTTGGTTTTCTTTATTTACTTAAGTTTTTTACTATTTGAAATGAAACATGAGTTATTACAATAAAATTACTTATATTATTATCCTTATCGAGGTTGAATTTAATAAATTTTTTGTGCCTCCTCGGAATCCATTAAAATATGTGAAAATATTTTTATTAATAAAATGAAAACAAAAGAATAAATATTTATTTTTCAAATCGCTCATTTATTTCAAAAGTGCCATTGTTACAAATTAAATGGGATGTAGGAAGAGAGGAGCCGGGTATATTTATAGAAAAAGTTTTTTTTCTATCTGTACTGATGAGTAGGACAAGGTTTTTATTTTTAGGGCGTTTTCAAGTTTTAAATATTCTTGGATGTGGAATTTTGTAAAAATAAGTGATTTCAAAAATAAAAATGTATTCTTTTATTCTCAATTTACTAAAAATTTCTTTGGGCATTTTATTCAGTGAAAATGAATGTCCTAAATAAGAAATTATATATAATATTTAAGATATTATATATATCGCGTATGTGAGACGCGAAACGGAAATTTATATAATTAATAAATATTTAATTATATAAAATGTATGTCGTTAAAATAAAACGTTCGAAATTTTGAGAAATTAATTAATTATAATTATCTTTTTTTTTCTAACCATATGTCAGTATTATTACGGAAGTTTTTAATTATAGACCACATTTGTATTAATTATTTATTAAAACATATATAAATACAGTACAACCTTTGTACAAAAATATAAATACTATACAACGTTTAGACTGCTTATTCTGAAGTCGTTTTCAAGTTCACTTGAGTCTGAACCAAGAGCGGATACAATGGGGGGGGGGGGGGGTAAAGGGGGTAATTATCCCCCCGGCCTCCGAGATTTGAGAAAACATTTTTTTTTAATATAAAATTTTAAAAAATTAATATTTAAAAATGTGATTTGTATATATATTCTGGTAAACAAGTACAGAATGCACCTTTAAATTACCGAAAGTAAAAAAAAATTGTGTTCTGTGCGACCAGTAACTCCAGATTACCCCCCTGAGCCCCCCCCCCCCCCGAGAAACTCCTCAGGATCCGCTCAGTACTTGAAAATGACTGCAGAATAAGCAGTCGAAACGTTGTATAGTATTTATCTTTTTAATAAATAATTAATACAAAATGTGGCCTATAATTAAAAACTCATAATAATAATAATACAATCCACAAAAATTTTAATAAACACATATGTCCGTTGTTTGAGATTTTAAACTATTGCCCTTTTTTTATGAATCACTTCATCATATATATAGGCCTATATATATATTTATCATCTCAACCTTCTTTTAGAAATTCCCCATAGGTTTTGTTTCAATTGGTTTTAAAAAAAATGCATCTTCTTTCAAACACGCAAATTCTTGTATATTTGTATCAAGTTTTTTTCTGCCAGGTTCCAAAAATAATTGAATCTGAATGTCTAAGAGAAAATAATAATGTTTTAAAAAGACTCATTAATTCATAAGAAACTTGAGATGTTTGGGTCGAATCTTCCTCGCTTCATCAGAACAAGGTTTTTTTAAAGAGATATTTTCTATCTTCAGATGTGATTTGGGGCATAAAAATAGTGTAGTGTCGTATGAGGGGATTTCGGTGCATGAATTTTTATCTGACTGTCCACCTTCATTTCATAAATTGCCTGATTTATATTTAATTAATATATAATTAGAAATTCTTTCAATATTTTCTTTTATTACTTTATAAATTACAATATGACAATTTTGTATTTAAAACAAAAATTCAGTTTTTAGGAGAAAAAGTATAAAAGAAAGTATAGTACTAGTTTCTAATTTAACAAATGTTAAGGAAATCTAATCATATTTTTTTTTGTCTCTTTAGATACAATTTATCATATTTTATATTTTATTTATTGGGAATGACGACTCTTTTACCATGGAACTTTTTCATTACTGCGGATGATGTAAGTTTAGAGCATTAAAAATGGGATTTCTTTCAATTTCAATTAATTTATATTCATTTTTTTTTCAGTATTGGAAATACAAATTTCGAGATACAGATAACAATGTAACGCTTGTATATCTTGGAGTAAATAATAATTTAGAAGCTAGTTTTATAGCTTATTTAAGTGTTGCGTCTTCGATACCGAACACACTTTTCTTAATTTTGAACACCTTCCTAAGTCATAAGTATATATATATTTATTTATATAATTGACAGGCCTTGGTAGTTGAAATTCATTTTCCGGCAAGTGTAGAGGGGATTATAAGGATGTGAATTTTCGAAAAAAATTTTGAGATTCTAGTGGGGACAAATGTAAAGGAATGGGCTGAAATTTGTGATGTAGTTCAAGCGGAGAGGCAATGGCGTAATAAATGGGGTAATGATTTAGTTGCGGATTTAAATTAGAATTAATAAAAAAAATTCTGTATGATTAATTAATATTTTTCTGGGGTTCCTCCACAGCTAGCAAGTCCTTTAATAATTCATGTTCATTTTCTTTTTTGGCCTGGAGCATTTTATTATTTGACAAAATAAATAAAATATATATATAACAAAAAAAAATTTTTTTTTTTTGTTTTTAGAATTAATCTTCAAATTCGTATGATTGGATCGCTTTCGGTTATGATTGTTCTTTTTATAATAACAACATGCTTTGTTGAAATCAACACCGATTCATGTAAGTGAGATTTAAAATATGATATTTTGAAGTGAAACTTCATTACATCCGATAGAGCAAGTTCCCTTCATTCCAATGTCAAGCGGTTGTGTTACCGAGAGGTTTATGTACAAATTTAGATTTGACAGCGCACGCAGTAACAAAAAAAAAGTAAATAAATAAATCAAAAATTCACGGGTTTACGGAGACAAGTGGCTGCTAATTACGGATCTGAAGTTTGAATATAACACGGGTTCGAGCCCAGCTTGCCGCAAAATAATTCAACATTGCCGAAGGGTAGGAAATTGGGAGAAAATCACACCCCACAGTCACAAAGGGTCCATTTGAGATGCCTAAGTGCCTTAAGGTGCGCGTCTCGAAAAGCCGTTAGAAGACGATTGACTACCGAGTTACTCAAGGTGGCAAGAGATGACGTTAGTTTTTCCCATAGAAATACATGGGAATTATTCCATTTCATTTTAAAGATTCGCAGCTAATTAATTAATGGAAACAAAATAATTATTTTTTAGAAGAGTGAAATGTTTGATTCTTTGTTACGGTTTTACTAAGATCCGGAGCAGAGAACCACACGACGATTACATACAGTAATATTAAATAAATTAAAACGATTTAGCTCCCTCTGCAAGACTTTTTAACTGCGGCAAATTAAAAAAAAAAAAGTATTTGGTATTCGAATTTCAGATACCAATTACTAAAAAATGTAACGAAATACAAGATAGCAATTCTTTGCCAATCTGTAACGAGTTACAAGATACCAATTAATATTGTATTTGGTATATTGTTTTTCATACATGTAACTGTTTAACCCATCCTGTTACCGAGAGGTTTATGTACAAATTTAGATTTGAAGCAGCAGTAACAAAAAAAAATAAATAAATAAATCAAAAATTCACTCGGAGACAAGTGGCTGCTAATTACGGATCGGAAGTTTGAATATAACACGGGTTCGAGCCCAGCTTGCCGCAAAATAATTCAACATTGCCGAAGGGTAGGAAATTGGGAGAAAATCACACTCCACAGACAAAGGGTCCATTTGAGGTGCCTAAGTGTCTTAAGGTGCGCGTCTCGAAAAGCCGTTAGAAGGCTATTCGACTACCGAGTTACTCGAGGCGGCAAGAAATGGCGTTAGTTTTTGCCCATAGGAATACATGGCGATTTATTCCATTTCATTTTAAAGATTCTAGCTAATTAATTAACGGAAAAAAATAATTGGTTTTTTCACAATGATTACTGATTTAATTATCTACAACTTATAGAGCGCCTTTTTTTAAAATATCTTTTATTTAATGCGATTAATCTAAAAAAAAAAAATTTATTTTTTCGAAAATCAAAAAAAGGGCTTCTACAAGTTGTAGATATTTTAAATAGCTTTAATTTAAAAAAAAAATTGAGGTCGATAGCTTCAAAATTGTGGCCTCTGGAAACTCCCAAAATTAGCACCCCGAGACGCGCACCTTAAAAAAGAGGATGACTCCGACTTGGTTAACCGGGGACCTACAGAGAGTTGAGATCCGGGTGGCTGAGAAGGAGCAGAACCTCATGAAATCCATCCACCCACCCTATGATATTTTCTCGCTCTTCAAAAATTTAAAATCTCATTAATTTTATTAAATTATTCACACAATCCCTGGCTGGGAAGGACCAGCAAAATCCATCCATCCAGATGGTCTACTCATTGAAAATATTTTTTCTATCGGAAATGTGAAGTTTACCTTCTCTAGCGTATAGTTTGAATACACAGTTATATTTTTTTTTAAATAAAAATATTTTTAATATATAATTTTCAATTTCCAGGGCAAGAATATTTTTTTATTTTGACGTTAATTATTGTCGTACTTTTAAATAGTAAGTAATAATAAATTTTAAATAATTTGGTTTTCATCACCATAAATTAAAATAATTTTAAAATTTCAGTTGCCAGTGCGATACTCCAAGGAGGTCTTTTGGACTGGTTGGCAAATTCCCTTCACGATATATAACGGCTGTAGTGAGTGGTCAAGCTCTCGGTGGCATTTTCGCAGCTGTCATAGAAATTCTGACATTGACTGGCGGAGCCAATTCAACTACAAGCGCATTATTCTATTTTTTGATCGCTATTTTTATGTTAATTTTATCCTTGATTGCGTATATTATACTTTCTAAATCGGTAAAGTATCTTCTTATTATTTAATATATATATATAATTTTTTAAATCTATTTAAAATTAATTTTAAAGATTTTCTTCCGGTTTCATATGAAAAATAAATCGGAAATAAGCACCTTAACGACAAACGGTGAACCGAGCAACGAAATTGTTTCTATTTCTTATATGGGCATTTTTTTTAAGGTAATTTAAAATTTATTAAAGGTGAATAATTCATTTGAGTCACCTTTTTTATTAAATAAATTATAATTGTGAAACACAAATTATAAATTAGATATTTGTCTTTTTTTTATTAATAATATTAACATTTGTCTTCCATTAGATTTGGCTTTATTGTTTTTCGATTTGGATGACGTTTTTCGTTACACTTTCTATATTTCCATCAGTAACTGTACTAGTAAATTCAATATCGAAAGGAAATAATAAATCATGGAATGGTAAGCGGAACTATATTTCTTATATTTGAATATAATAGGGCAGATCGAAGACATTTTGGACAATTTTATTATTTTAACCAAAAAATATAGAGTGAGTCAGTGGCGGATCCAGAGAAGTTTCTCGAGAAGGGGGGGGGGGGGTAATTTGGTGTGACTATTCGCATAGCACGCAATTTTTCTTATTTTCCATAATTTAAAGGTGCATTCTGTACTTGTTTACCAGAATATATATACAAATCAAATTTTTAAGTACCTATTAATTTTTAAAATTTTATATTAAAAATAAAATTAAAAAAAAAAAAAAATTTCTCAAATCTGGGGGGGTAATTACCCCCTTTACCCCCCCCCTGAATCCGCCCTTGGTGTAAATTCACAACACCAGATTTTTTTGTGTCGATATATATTTAGTTTCAGGAAGTACATTAGAATTCAAGATATAAATAAAATTTATAAACATGGGGAAATATTTATATTTTATTACCATTTCTCTTATCTTTCCTATGAAATACAAGTGTGCTTCAAACAATTTTGAGGGAAAATTGAGAATATATATTTTAAAAATCCTAAAAATCGTTAGAGACAATTTTGAGAAAATCGAAAAAAAATTGAAAAAGTACATCAGTAAAAATACTAGTACTTTTGGCCGATTTTGTTCAAATCTTATTTTCACGCCTCAGGAATGATACCTAACCTAAATATAATAATTTAACTTGGTAGCTCATTTCCTTCCTAATTTATTTTGATCACAGACAAACCATTTTTCTCATTTTTGGACTCAGGGGACCTCAAAATGTGTATTTCAAATTCCAACATTACATGAATCCAATAATCTTTCTTATATATAGGTATGAGACAAGGGCGGATACAAGGGGGGGGGTAAAAGGGTAATTACCCCCCCCCGAGATTTGAAAAAATACTTTTTTTCGAAAAAACAAAATTATTTTTAATGTAAAACTTTAAAAATTAATACTTAAAAATTTGATTTGTATTAATATTTATATTCTGGCAAACAAGTACAGAATGCACCTTTAAATTACCGAAATTAAGAAAAAATAGTGTGCTGTGCGACAAGTCACACCAAATTACTCCCCCCCCCGAGAAACACCTCTGGATCCGCCCTTGGTAAGAGAGATTAAAAAGAATTTTGTCCCAAGTTTTTCAACAAAGGGTGACTTTGGACACACATTATTTAATTAGTACACGCAATAATAAAGACAACAATAAAGAAAATCTCACTAATTTTATAATTTGGTCTTCAAGGACATATCAATAAAATTTGGTAGATCAACCTTTGCGAAACCTTACGAGACCTTTTTTTTGGAAAACTAAATAAAAAATTGTATTCTAAATGTCTAAAACTAGACTAATATATCTGCCTAATAATAAAATATATATTACTTGTTAAATATTTTTCGAAATCTATATATTTGAATAAGATATTAATATTCGACTAAATACCTCGATTCAGACATAACTAGTCATAGATATGATATGTTTATTAAAGCTTTGGTGGTTCTATTATCATTATTATGGGAGTTTTTATTTATAGACCACATTTGTATTAATTATTTATTAAAAAGATAAATACTGTACAACGTTTCGACTGCTTATACTGCAGTCGAAACGTTGTACAGAATTTATATTTTTAATAAATAATTAATACAAAATATATTCTATAATTAAAAACTCGGATAATAGTCATAGATATATTTAACATGAGTGTATGTTTTTTTGTTGGTGGTTGAAAGGCTGGAGATCCTGGGCGATGGGTGAGCCACGGGGCGCTTGCCCCACCAACAAAAAAAACATACTCATACTCATTTAGATAAAAAAAAAATTTGGGATTGCATTCCTCTCTCCAATTCAATTTATGTATAAACAACATAGAGATCAGAAGATGTCCTTAGAATTATATTCTTTATTGTTAGAAAAAATGTGAATGTCCTCGATCTCGCCTATATATGTGGTAAATATAAGATGAATAATAAAATAAATTTTTTTTTAGATATCTACTTTGTCCCTGTGATTGGATATTTGGTATTTAGTATCTGTGATTATTTTGGAAGGCTTTTATCTGGATGGATTCAAAAGGTTTAATTTATATTTATATATTGTATTATATTTATTTATATACACAAATTATAAAATTAATATATTATTTTATAGCCAAAATCCGGGGCGATTCTCTCCTTTTTGAGTATTTTAAGAGTTATATTTATACCAGCTGTCATGTATTCAAATGCTCAGCCAAGGAGTCATTTACCAATTTTAATTAATTCTGATATCTATTATATTTTAATCATCATTTTTTTCGCACTTTCCAACGGATATCTTGCGAATATGTCCTTAATATCTGCTCCCAAGTAAGTATATTTATAAATTTTTTAATTCGCGAATAAATAACTATCAATGAATTTATAAAATTTTGCAGAATGGTGGATTCTTGTGAGCAAGAAACTGCTTCGTCAATGATGGCAACATTTCTAGGAATTGGATTAACTTCAGGATCTACACTCAGCATAGCTATGGTTAAATTATTATAGATTTTAAATAAATCTATAAATTCTAAGATCAAATAACTTATCAACTTGATAAGTTTTTATTTTTAATTAGAATAAATTTTAAAAGATAGTCTAAATTAATGAAGTTAATTCATAAAAACACGAAAAGAATTTATATTAATAACGAGGAGTTAAGTATTTTTACACTCTAATAAATATATAAAGCAGTATTAAAAAATTAATTGTAAATTATGTGTATATGTTTAAATCAAATCAGTACTAAAAACGAGGCTGCTACATTTAAAAAAAGACCAAAGGTAGAGGTAGATAATGAATAGAAAAAAAAAGTAAAACGTCATCTTTAATTATTTATCAATATATGATTTAATTTTATCTAAAAATACTTATTAAAATATTCAAAATAAATATTATCGTTCAAGAATAATTTGGGTCATGATTTCATTTCATCAAATTGTAAATATTTTTTTTTTATTGATACTTAAGGGGTAGTAGGAGTGGCCGTCTAAGCGTACTTAAAAAAAAAAAAAACTTTTTCAATGCTGTTTTTTTTTAAATTAATTAAATTCATAAAGGATTATTGTAACAGAAAGTTTAATGACTTTTAAAAAATTATGAAAATTAATCAGATATCAAGCAAATACAATAAACAAACTGTTACAATAATTTTAAATTTAAAAATGAATTTATTATTATTATTAATCACATATGCCTATTAATTAAGAAAAATTTAAGGTAAGCTTAGAAGAGTTATTTAAAAATTAACTGTCAAAGAGTCAAAGAGTTCAGCACCCATGCAAAAGATGGCAGGCTAGTCTAACAGCCGGTATTATCAGATCCCCTATTAGCCTATATTTATATATTTTTATGCTTTTATAATGATACATAATATATAATAACATTTATAAAGTATTCATTGTTACAAGATCAATGAAAATCAACCAAATGCATTAAATATTATTAGCTACCATTCTGACATCTCTTGGCAAATTTTCGTAATAGGTGTTTTTTTTTTTTTAAGATACATAACGTCATCTTATTCAAAAACATGGGTTACAGCTTCGCTCCTACTCCCCCTGAGATTAGCAGAGTAAATTTATAAACAACAGATCAATTTTTAATTCACTAGATTTGTGATCTCTCAATAACATTTGAAAATAAACGTAAAAAAAAATAAAAAAAAATAAAACAACTCCGCCCTCGAATCAGCCATTTTTTAATAAAATTTTTTTCTCTTATATCTTATTGGTGAATTATAAAAATAAAGAGACCAATAAAGATGATTCGAGGCGTGGTTTCGTTTTTTTTTTAAATGTCATTTTATTGTTTTATGATCGATGGGAGGATTCTTTTATTTATATAGGCCTATTGCACCATTTTTATTTTTTTATTTAAAATGGCGTTCGATGAAAAAAATAAAAGATGGCTGACTGGCAAAGGGAAATAAATGCAGCCTAATTCTAGGACAGACTCTCTTCATATTTATTATAAAATCAAAATGTAATTAGCTACGTGGACGAAACAGATATTGTCATTGTGTCATTAGGGAATAAAAATTAACGAGTTAATTTTTTTAGAATTGGCTTTCTCTAAAAAAAAAAAAATCCAATACTTTCTCTCTCTATATATTAACATATATATAGAGGTAAGAGAAAGTAAAAAAATAATAAAATCAGGGTAAATATAAATGTATGTACGATCAATTATTAAATTAATTATGACCAAGTAGATTTAGATAATTATAGTTGCTGTTTTATGTCTGCTAATAATATAGACTATATAATAACAAAATTCTCAAAAATTTAGTTCCTCAATGGCGCTAAAATATGGGGAGAGAGCGATATAAGTTATTGAAAAAGGCACTCTATTCACAAGCCTCGCTAGTTCATTAACTTTATATTTGAAAATTCGATATGAATTCGTAAAATAGGCGATAGGTAAGTGTGAAGATTCACATGGAAATTTGCATTTTTGAATCCACAAGATCTTGAGTCTTAGAGTGGGTCAGTAATGCGTTTTGTAGTTAAATGAAATGCAAACACAAACAGGGATGGGCAAAATATTTAAAAAGGATTAGCGATCCGAATTCGCAGATCCGGGGAATTCGAACATTCCGATTCGATTCGAAAAAGGATCGCTGTTCCGAACCGCAAATCCAAATATGATCCGGATTTGTGACCCGAAAATCAGGTACGATTCTGATCCAGTTTCTTGTAAAATTACTGAATTAAAATCTGGTGCCGAATTTATACAATTTTAGCCGTTTGGATGAAAGATATATAAATATACCCATTATTCTTAACAAAACAATCCAAAAAATAGTAAAAGAATTTGATTTTCGGTTTAACTGTGGTTTACAACGTTTCAGCCACTCATTCTGTGGCCTTCTTCAGGTAAATTCAGCTAATTCAGCTACAATTCATAATCTTAGCTGAATTGTACCTGAAGAAGGCCACAGAATGAGTGGCTGAAACGTTGCAAACCACAGTTCAACCGAAAATCAAATTCTTTTACTAATGATAACAACTGTGAAAGCCTAAACTCCAAAAATCAAAAGAATATTAATAAGAGAAAGTAAAAGGTAAAAAGTATTAAAGGATTGGCAATTCTTTGAAAAGGATCCTAGATCCAGGGAACAAAAATTATTAAATCCACCCCTCTTTCGATTTGAATCGTCATCTAGATCCAAGAAAAAGGATTTCGATCCGAAAATCCTGAATTGGATCTTTGGATTTAAATCCAAAAATGTCGCGATCCTGCCCATCCCTGAACACAATAAAATATATATTCTGAATATTTAATTCAAATAATAACCCCGGCTTCCAAGCAACCCGCAAATCTGGTTTCACTAACTCAATCCAAAACGTTTAATAAAAATAACCTACTATCAGGAAAAAAAATAAATAAAATTTTACTTTTAATAATCACATTATATGGAATTATGTGTTTTAAAACAGGATGTAATTTATTTTTAAATGGATAGTCAAATCGCCAGCCTCCCTTACACAATAATATTAATTTTATAGTCATATAGAAGTACTTCATTTAAATACCGAAGCAAATTATTCATTATCCTCGCCTCCTTAAATGCAAATGCGTCACTGCCTCTCCGCCTTCACTACACTACAAATTTATCTCCCCCCGCCCCTTAAAATTCCCTGATCTCGGGTGTTATTATTCGTAACAATAAAGACAAAAAAGTGATTTTATTTCTTTTTCTAATTAATTTTTAAATACCTTTACCTAAATATTAAAAAAAGACATAAATCCGAAAATAATTTGTTAATGTTTGCAAAATGAATTTTATCTTCAATTTATGTAATTAGGTATATTGAAATGAAAAAGTATATATTTATTGAATAAAATTATTTTGTCTAAAATAATCAATGTTACATTTTTATAATTCTAATAGATTATTGTTAATATAACATATCTAATTAACAGATTATTTCAAATGTAGAATATGCGTTTTAGTATATGTAATTAAAAGTATTTTATAATAAATAACACAGGCCAAGAAAAAAAAAAAAATTTTTTTTGGTGCATTGGAATTTAGAGCTATTCCTGACTGGCTCTGATTTCAAAATAAAATCAGTTTTTCACTATCAGCTCTAGTTTTAGAGATATAGAGAAAACTAAATTTTAACAGAAAATGTGCTCTTATTTTGAATTTTCTAGATTTCTTTACCCCTTCAAAATATGCAGATCGTTGAAATATAGTTTCAGCCCGATCGGAGGTGATTTAGTGGTACTAAAATTTAAAAAAATCGAATTTTCTGACGTTATTTAACTAATAAAATTTTTACAATCCCTGAATGCAAAAAAATATATCTTCTTATTCTTCTTTCTTCGCTTTAATCCCGCGGTGCGGGATCGGCGGTGAATGGGTAGGAATAGAACAGGCCGACCCGTAGCACGGTCTGAAGCTTGTTGAAATTATAGAAGGGAAGAGACTGACATTCAACATAAGTACTGCCAGTCCCAGCTAGGGCAGCTCGTGGTGGCCATCCACGTACCCACAAGTTGTGGGCCCCTGAGCTAATGCAAAAAACATATTTGCTATATATTCTATAGTTCTTTAACTTTCCAAAAATCATTCATTGATAAAAATCTGTTAATTATTAACGAAATTATGAACAAAACAGGGAATTTAAATTATACACTAGGTTAGGTGTTTCAAAGTGTTTTATTAACTTTAAACGTATATAGAGATCAAGAGTCTTGTATAAACTTCCTTAATGTTGAAATATAATAGGTATAAAGTTAATAAAAGAATTTCAAACACTTAACCTAGTGTATAATTTAAATTTCCTATATAACAATGTTTCAACTAGTGCCTACGGTCGCCAGTATCAATTTAACAAAACTGTTATTAAAGTCAAGATTGTTAAAAAACAAATACCGGTATAAGAAAATTGTATGATAAGGCTGGTGTTTTGCTTGGAAGTTAGAGCTATTCTTTGGTATACGGATAGCACTGAATCTTGACTTTGATAATTCTTTCGTTAATAATTAACAGATTTTCACTTTTTTCAGATTTTTTTTTTAACTTTTAGCTGTGTTTTGCACCACTAAACCACCTCCGGTTGAGCAGAAAATTTATATTTCTATATTTGTATTTCAACTATCTGCATATTTTTAAAGGGCAACGCCTTGGATTTTGATTGGATTTTATGAGGTATCGCTCCTCCTCAGCAACCCGGGCAGTTCCTCAGTTACCCAGTCAGAGTAATCCTCATTTGTAAGGCAATTAGGCCACCTCGAATTGGGCCCTTTGTGTCTGTGGTGTGAGATTTTCTCCCACTTCAATGTTTGAATTATTTGCGGCAAGCTGGATTCGAACGCGAGCTGTGTTGAGATTTCGGATTTCGTAATCCACAGCTTTGTCACTTGCCTCCTATGGCAAAGCTTTAAAAAAATCTAGAAAATTCAAAATAAGAATCTCTTCTATTAAAATTTAATTTTCTCTATATCTCTAGAGCAGATGGAGCAAAACTGATGGTATTTTTGGAATCAGAGCTACCCATAATATACTCAGGAATAACTCAAAATACACCGGCATCAAAATCACTATAGCCTGTGTAATCAAAAAATATTACAGGTCTGTTCCATCAGGCCTTAAATAAATTGTAGGAACAAATGTTAATTTGTTCGTTATATTAAGAAGGAGAACCGGAGAAGTTAATTCAAAAACAAGAAAAACAATTGATGAAAAAAATGAAATTAAAATTTACATCTGCTCCAAAACATATGCTATTTTCATCTCCAAACAAGCACTTGATTATAAAAAGAGTTTTCCAGAAATCAAATAATCCATGCAAAATGAAAGGAGTAATGATCTCATGACAGAGTCTATAAAAGACGATGCAAATGCCAACTCCATTTTTGATCAAGTCCTTTGGTTTTTGGATCACTCTATATACCAATATATAAGAAAGAATTTTATTTATTTTTTTGATAATCCATCTACTATACGAAAAAATAATTTAACCAGGGTAAACAAATGTAGATGTTATCATAATGGTTTTAAAGCGTATTATGTTCTAATAATAATAAAACCTCTTTGTGAATTACCTACAATTATTAAAAAACACGTATTAATAAAAATAACCCAAAAGCCTATATACGTACAAATATTAGACTATTAAGAAATATGTAATTTCACTCTTAAATAATATATTTTTTTTATAAAAATAAATATTTTGTTTATTTTAAATTTTAACAAAAATCATTATTATGTGATTTGATATTTATTCCTTCAGGGATGCTCATTTATTTACCCGAGGTGCTTCCGTACACACACCTCAAACCCAACGGGCCTCTGGCCAGAGCCATCTACCGGCATCCCGTGAAGTTACATTTCCTAACTCGAACTCCTCTTCCTACATTCATATTTCTAGCTAATGAACTAACCCTGTGACTAGTTCTACCTGGTTCGTTAATAAATTGAAATATAACTAGCTGCTTGCTCATTCTTTCTACCTATTTGAATATCAACATTCAGCTATATACCTCCTTCAAATTTTAAAGAACAAGTTTATTTTTTATACACCACCCCCCTTCTGAAATAAGAATCATACCTACGCATATAAAATTTAGGTCAATTAATAAGTAAAATATTTTTCTACCCTCTACAAACAGAAATCCAGGATATATTATTGATCAATGTCTTTAATTATGGCGTAAAAAATACCTAGTTCTTATATATTCAGGTCAAGTAATAAATCATTTCCCTTTTTAAACATTCGATTTTTTGTTATTAGAAATTTTATAAGAAAGAAGTCGTAAAAATATATATGCATAAAATTAGAAAGGACAAAGATCACTAATTTCTTTCTTTCTTAGTATAATAATACTTTTGGAGGGGATGAGAGTGAAACTTGTTTTTAAATTTGAAAAAAAAAAAAAAAGAAAAATTATTTTCTGTCTATAAATTGAAGTTTTTTCTCACCCTTATTAATTTTGCATCAGTAACATAAATAATCTATTTATAAATTAAACCGGAATGAGGAGGTTTAATTAATTTTGATATTTTAAGACCCAGGGCCGCTCTGTGCGGGGGGACAGAAAGTGCACTTGCACGGGGGCGGCAAAATCAGGGGAGCGGAGCAGTGGCGTAGCGAGAGAGGGGGGGGGGGGGGGCAAGGGGGTACTCACAAAGGGGCGCCAAATGGTCCGCAAAAAAAAAAATTGCTACATTTTTTGTCTCAAATTTAAAGCCTAGCTTAAGCCTATGACTTTATTTATTTATTAATTTGCGAGTATATTTTACATGTAATATTATATGGTTTTCGGATGGGGGGGGGGCGCTAAAAAGGTATTGTGCCCCGAGCGCGACCCAATTTATAAGTACATTTACATTACATTTTGATATATTTTCTTATATTTTAACAAACAAACTTGTTATTGAGTACATTTTGAACCTTCAAATAAAACAATAATTGAGGGCAGGTTAAGTAAGGCCAAGGGGCAGGGAGGGGGCGCCAAATTTTTTATTTGCACGGGGCGCTAAAAGGGTTAGGAACCCCTCCTGAATGTAAGGCTGAAGCAACACTACACTACTATAAGAATTGATTAATTATTTCTAGGCCAAATATAGTTTTAAATTTAAATTCAATCCAACTTTTAGAGCCTTTCCACTTTAAAATTAAAAAATAATCAAATAAAGTTTTTGTAAATAAGAATCCAACAAATTAGGAAATCATCAATAAAATAAATAACCTGGAATTATCATCTTCAGAAGCATAATAAGGAAGCAGAGAGGGGGGGGGGCAACCTCCCTTCAAAAAAATATAAATAAAATTAAAAATATTTATTTCCTTCAAATAGTATAAAACAAATCAACTATATAGCCTAAAAGTTTTTTTTGATAAACTCACTAGCAAATTTTAAAAAATTAATTATAATTTAAATAAATATTAATTTAATAAAATTAAAATTTTTAAAAATTTGCTAGTGATTTTATCAAAAGTTTTTTTAGCTATTTGTTTTACACTATTTGAAGGAAATAAATCTATATAGCCTATATATCATTTGCTAATGTCCGTCTGTCTGTCACGCTCTATTTAGGCAACTTCCCGTTGGAATTTTGAAATGAAATTTTATATGCATAAAGAGGAATACAGTAAAATTATTTTCATCCCGAAATTCCTATAACTTTTTGAGTTATTAATTCTTAAAGTTGTGACGCCGACTGTACCCAAAAATTGCGACACTCAATATATATAAACAAATAAATGATTTTGGGGTCTAATTAAGTGTCACTCCGTGGTGAAATATATAAAACATTGCCTGAGAATGAAAGTGACAATTTTTAAATAAATAATTTCTGTTTTATTTATTTAGGACTATTATTTATTAATTTTATTTCGGCAAGAGAGTGAATTAGGTGATGGGATAGTGGAGCAATAGCCCCTCTCAAGGCCACCGAAAGAATTATTAATTTCTTTCAAAAATGTTCCTCAAATATCCTGGAGATTGTTTAATAATTAGTTTAGATAAAAAAAAAATTTCTCTCTCCCCCGGAAATCAAGATGATTCCTCGCCCTTGTAAATATTGATCTTTATGGACCAGAGGAGTGGATTTTTAAGAAATACTAGTCACGTGGTGCACTGATGTAATCCTAAACTAGGACAAAAATGTAAAAGCCTTTCGCTTAGCGCTTAACCGCAGAGTGATTCTGGCAGCCGCCGAGACACTATCACCGAATTTCTTCTATAATGTGAGTTGAAATATCTCTGAATTTATTTTTTAGGTTTAACTACAAAAAAATTTTATTTCTTTATAAATTTATTCTAATGCATTTCTTGTGGGTATATTTCTTAAGTATCCGCAACTCTTTGGATCTCCAGTTAGTGTACTAAGTCGGAGGAACTCGAACAAAATAAAATAAAATTCCCTACTTATAGAAGATATAATAGGGGCCTAAGTGAAAAGTAGAAAAATTTTCTTTGTAAATTCATTCGCTTATTATATTTGAAAGAAAACGGAATCCACAGAATGAGTGACCGAAACGTTGTAATTTTTACAAACTACAGTTAAACAGAAAATCAAATTATTTTACTAATGATATATAAACTGTGAAAGCCTAAACTCAAAAAAAAGAAATATAGTCATAAAATATTTTAATTTACGGTATATTAATAATTAGAGATCGGATTTTCAGGCAAACAAGATAAAATGAATTTTAAGCAAAGAAAAATTAAATTTTTCTTTTATTTTCAATTATTAAATTTTCTCAATTTTACAAATTTAAAGTTTTAAATTAAATATCAATTTCAATTCAGCTTTAAAATATTATTAAATATTGCATATTCGGACAAAAATACACCAGCTTTAATGGGCCACTCTCACATTATTTTATTTTTAACAAGAGTGCGAGTGTTTTTTATTGGTGAGGTCCAACCCCCGGAAATCGAACCCAGGATCTCCAGCCTATCCGGGGCATCAGTGTGCACCAGGCCACCCGACCATCGACCCTTATTTTATTTTGTAAATATTTCGACCGGCATCAAGCCTGGTCATCTTCAGTACAAAAAAATATATGATAGAGAGTCCGTTTCACAATTGGATAAAAATTATTTTTTCAAAAAGATTTAAAAAAATTAATTTGTATACAACTTTGTTACGAGCCCTTCTCCATCAAATGATTTATATGAATTGTAATTTTAAAAGAAAAAGATTTAAATTCTGTTACCATGGCAACCATTTCTCCTATCTTTCCTATGAAGAACAAGAGTAAAGTGTACTTCAAAACAGTTTTAGGGCAAAATGAGAATATAAATTTTAAAGAGCATCTAAAAAATAATTGATTTTTGAATTTTAAAAAATTCTGGTGGTACGAATTTTGAGAAAATCGAAAAAAACTGAAAAAGTACATCAGTAAAGCACTAGTACTTTTTGGCCGATTTTGTTCAAAAACTTATTTGGAGTGTCCGGAATTTTTTTCAAATTCACTTTTAAATATAAAATTTCATTCCGGCAGCTCAATTCCATTCCTTCATGCTAAAAATCGTTATACACAGACAGGCCAATTTGCGGGACCCACTTTTTTGGACTCAGGGGACCCCAAAACATGTATAACCATCTAAATCTCGAATTTTTTACATGATCGCAATGCTTTCTCTCTCTCTATATATTATATTTCATATATAGGGTAAGAAAACTCAGAGTGAGCATCTAAATTGAAACGCTCTGAGTTTTCTTACCCTAAAGGCAATAATAATAATAATATAGGGTAAGAGAAAGTAAAAATAATATTTCAGTATCGTGGCTCATTTCCATCATACTTCATTTTGATCACCCGGCGCGGGCGGGACCCAAAAATGTGTATTTCCACCAAAATCCCAACATCAAATTTTCGACAGAAATCCAATATTTTCATAAAATATATAAACAAGAGAAAGTAAAAAAACAATTCCAATTAAATTGGTGTAGTTGCATGCAAAAAAAATTATTTTCGACGATTTTCACCCTTCCTGAAGACGAATACGTTGTCAAATTATTTATATAACTGGCATGTATATTAAATAAAAATGATAAATAACGATAATATTATTTATTATATTGTAGTGGCCTTTGCTTCGAATCTAAGTAATGTCTCAAAAAAATTTTTTATTTCATCCTTGGCTGCCTGCAATTTATATTTAATAATTATATGAATTTTCTTCACGTAATATTAATATATATAATTTTTTATTTATGAAAAATATAATGAAATCAGGTAAAATCCCTTTTAGGCAAAACGTAATTTAAATATGTTGATATCTAAGTCATGAATGAAGTTTCTATTTAAGTCAGAGTTCAAAAGGAAATAAGAAACAGAAAAAGGGAAAATGGGCTAAAATCCGATCCTTAATTATAACCTATGACTCCTAAGTTTGAATCAGGACATTTTAATATTCCATTCTATTGTGTCTGATTCAAATTAGTAGATTTCGAAAACTATTTAAATAAAATTTTCGTTTAAAATGACTATTTACATATAAATAAATGAATTAAAATAATTTAAATTTTCAAACAAATTAGCGAATGGTAATTTAAAATTTGTTTAAACAAAAAAGGTTTTAACTTTTATTAGAAACATAAATTTCTCTCTATCTCCATAATTAGGAGTAGGTAGACAATTAGAGGAAATGAAAAAAATCTAGGGGTTAAGGACTGTCATAATTTGTGGCGTGAGACTGTTGTTAATAAATAAATAATCATCAAAAAAAATTTGTATTTTAACACCGACCCTCTTAAATAATAAAAGATAAAAAAAAAAAAAACAGCGAGGAAGATAGAAACGTGTATTAAAAAATTGATAATAATAATAACAACAACACAAAGTTAAGTTACAAGTTTTTATTTTGGTCAAAATAAAATCGCTTTGAAACTTAACCTTGTGTTATTTATTTATCTATAATTAGATAATAATTTAATTTAATTTACTACAGTCCATAGACAGCTCCTGTATTCCCACCCCCCCCTAGATCTGCAAATTAATGGTTGAAGTCCGAAAAAAAAACACTTGGGTAGTTTATTTTATTTTATTAAAATTCACCCCTTGAGAGCTGACATTTCGACCTCAGGTCTAAACCATCTTCAGAACTAAAAAACATTAATTTTAGCACATCTCCATCAATCCTCTGTTAAAAATAGATATATCTGACTGGTAATATTCAAAGTGTGGGAATGTAACACTGTGTCCATAGTATTAAAATATTTTAGAGATGATATAAAAAATGTTTTTATCCAAGATATAAACTTTCGACCATTGAAACATTAAAATTAAATATACAAATTAAACACTAGATTACTTGCTTCAAAGATTTTATTTTTAATTATTAAATTAACACTTGATTCGTATTTCGACAATACGCTTAAAGCACATCTGATAAAGACAAGGAAGTGTTAATTTTACAATTAATAAAACCTTTGAAACAAATAGCCTAGTGTTTAATTTGTATGTTTAATATTAATTTAAAAAAAGTAATTAATCTGTTTTTTATTAACAAATCTATCTTCCTTTGTCCCCATGACCTCCCTGCGTCCATCTTCCCCAAAACCTACAATTTACAGAATTTCAAGTCTAATCTCAAAAGGCATCTTCTCAGTTCCCGCAGTTGAGTTCCCCTTTTATGCCTTTATTTATTTTTTAACTATATTCTTCCTGGCTGCATGTGACCACTGGTCATTATAAGTCTTCAGACCTTATGCACCCATTCCAAAAAAAAAAAAAACAAATGCGTGCAATAGGCCCAGATCTTGAGCCGAAACGTCAGCCGTGAGGGTGTTAATAAAAACAATATGAAAGAAAAAAAGCCCAGTAATTGTGTTTGGTATTCAATAATCTCTCACCTTATTATTAAATTTTTTTCGATATATTATTTAAATATAATCTGTGTAGACATTTTATATTCTTAAATTGATTATTTTAATTAATGTGAGATACTACAACACGGGATCGAAATGAATATATTTTTTTGTATATAAAAAAAGATTTCCTTATTAGACCTTACAAAACAATTTGAGTTACGACACTGCATATGGAAAGGGAGAAAGAGATCTTCATGCCAGCTTATTATTTGTTAAAATTTATGATAATCTGTAAATAGTAGTTGTGTAAATGACAACAAAAAAAAGCTTAATAATAATCAAATTAAACAATTTTTTTTTTAAATCAAACAAAGGATTGAAGTAATTTCTATTTTATTTATTCAATTTTTTTTTTAATGCCATTCGGCCAGTATAGGCGACGATCAACCAAATGGGAGGAAATGGAAACTGGTACATAAGTTCTAGATAATAAACTTAGTTACAGCTTAAATAAATAAATAAGTAGCTCAATAAATAAATAAAACACATTAACTAACAACCAAATATAATAAAAACAAGCAAGCTAAACTAATAAATAAATAAGTAAGGTAAAACAATAAATAATTGAATAAATAAGATGACTAAATTAGCGAATCAAATAATTTGCCTTGTGGAAATAAAGAATCTGGTGTGACTGGTCGCACAGCACACAACTTTCCTTTGGTAATTGAAAGCTGTGTTCTGTGATTGTCATTGTGTAAACATATAATTAGTTTACGCTAATATATTAGAATTCAAGATGTAAAATTTATAAGAATGGAAAATGTTTATATTTTGTTACCATGACAACCATTTCTCCTATCTTTCCTATGAAGTACAAGAGTAAAAGGTGCTTCAAGCAATTTTGAAAACAAAATGAGAATGTACATTCTAAAGAGCATAAAAAATAAATAATAGAGAATCCTAAATAAAAACAAAATTTCATAAGAATTAGAAATTTTTTTTTTAAATATGTAAAAATTTCCAAAGGGGACCGTCCCCTTTTGAATCGAAATTAACATGCAAATCCCCATAGGGATTTAACATTGGCTTTATGGAAGGAAGAGCCGAAAAAGGAATTTGAAAAATCTGAAATACTACATCAGTAAAGTGTACTTAAAACAATTTTCACAAAAAATTATACTGATATACTTTTAAAAGAGCATCTAAAAAATAGTTGATTTATGAATTTTAATCAAAATCGATAGAGCGAATTTTAAGAAAATCGAAAAAAACTGAAAAAGTACATCAGTAAAGTACTAGTACTTTTTTGCCGATTTTGTTCAAAAACTTATTTTTAACGCCTGAGGGGGGTGCGTAACTTAAATATAAAATTTCAACCCCGTAGCTCAATTCCTTCATGTTTTAAATTTAACACAGACAGACCATTTTGCGGGATCCACTTTTATGGACTTAGGGGCCTCAAAACATGTATTTCCATCAAAATCTTTGACATGAATCCAATACTTTATATATATATATATAGATAATAGAAAGGAAAAACTTGATGATCTAGTTTTTTTTTTAATTTATTCATGTTTGTGCAAAAATTAAATTCACATAAATACTGATTTTTTTGATTTTTTAGATAAATTGTGAAAATGTCTACGGAGCTGATAGTCCCGGAAAATCCTTCAGATAGAGTAGCACAATCTCTAGAAGGCCAGCGTTTTTTAATTACCGGTGCTTCCGGTTTTTTGGGAAAAGTTCTCATCGAGAAATTGCTCCGTTCATGTCCTAAAATTGATAAAATCTACATGCTTATACGACATAAAAAAGGCAAAGATCCAAAACAACGCCTTGAGGAAATCTTTCAAATCAAGGTATGATTCTTTTAGTTCCTATTTTATTTCGCAATATCAACAAATCTAAGAATTGTATATTTTCATCATGAGTAACGATTTTTATCACTCAAGAGATTTTATGATACCTGTACTCAAAACTTTTACGAAATACCATTTAGTAAAATTTTATGGTAAATAGTGAAAGTTTTTATTTTTTTTTATTCTTTAACATACAGCTATCAATTATTTTTTTAAAACAAAAAGATAAATTTTTTTTCTTCTTATATAAGAGATTCTGGCTTGATGAAAGACAATTTTTAGTCATAAGCCATTTTATGAATTAAATTAACATAATTTCATGGTTAAATAATAAATATTTTCGGGTATATTATTTAAATAAATATTTTATTACTATTTCTTTTATTTAGCTCAATTATAAAATTTAGGAACGTGATGGATAGATGAAAATTTTGAATTTCTTGGGATGGAAGATTTATTGCATTACAAGAAATTCAATTTGTAATTGCACTAATCCATTGATGAGAATTTTATTGAATTTTGAAGCCTCCCCCCCCTCTCTTCGACGTGATTAAAAAATATGTCATATTTTAAATTATTAATTTTATATAAATGGATTCAATTATAATAACAGCCCACGTCATTTTTGCATGTTACCCGATTGAGATTATCTCCATATTCCGACTTGGAGACTTGCGTAATTTTTTTGCGGTAGGCGGAACTCAAAGCAAAGTAGTGTTGCAAATTCAGTATAGCCTATATAAATTACCTAAAAGCCAGGGTTGGTATTTTCTAACTCAAATAAAAAAATATTCAAATAATTCAGGAGAGAAATATTTCTAAAGAACGTGGGATATTTATTAAAGTGTTGAGCCACCATTTGCTTGTAGAAAATTTTACAGGTTATTTGGGGGTACTCAAGTAAGTTTTCGGCCTCGAGGACCCTGTGCTATCTTGAGGTGTGGAAGGGTGCAAAAACCTCAAAATGTATGAACTTTTTTCAGTTTTTTGCTTATATCTTGTAAACTAAGCATATTTTGTTCTCCTTAGTACAATACAAAGTTTTAGAATATTAAATTTGCTAAAATTTAGTTGATAAAACGAATTTGTAGACCCAATATCAATCGAGATACAGCTGATCAAATTTTTTATTTGTTTTACATTTATCTAACCTTGCCGTATCTCGGTCTAAATATTTTAGTGCTCTACAACTTTCTATTGAACTATGGTGCACAAAATATGCTTAGTTTAAGAGATATAAAACAAAATAAAAATGGAAAAAAAATTTTTGAGGATTTTGCCCTTCCACCCCCCGCCCTGCCTCCTCCACCCCAAGTAAGCACATGGTCTACCAGGTCGAAAACTTAGAATACACATCCTAGACTACCCCCAAATAACCTGTAAAAATTTCCACAAGCAAATGGTGGCCCAACACATTATTAATAAATAAATAGTCCGGTGTTCATATTATTTTGTCTATCCCCTGTATATCGATGGTTTTTGGCAATTGACGTCACACCAAAAAATCTTACTAGTCAAAACGAGTAATTCACAAAAACTTTCTAAAAAATATAAATTTTATAAAAGTAGAGAATAAATTCATTCTCAACTTTGATAGTAATTTATATTCGAAAATATCAAAGGGTGAAGGGCATAACTGATCGCGTATCAGTGTTTAAAGGATGAAAAATTTTCTTTTAAAACGCAGTAGCTATGATTCAGGAAAAAAATGGCGGTGTCGATTTGCCAATTAGCCAAAATATTATGAGGTTCTATTTTCACTAATCTTTAAATAAATAAAAAAAAAAAATGCTTGATATTTAGAATATAGATTATTTATGGATCAATTATAATTAATTTATTCAAGTGTACACAGTCATTTTTAAACAATAAAATATGTATTATCTAATTAAAAGCGCTATTAGAATTAATTATGTCAATCAACAACATTTTGTACTGAGTCTCTCATTAATTCTAAACGTAGAGGGATTATAAACGATTATACGTATGAATAAATAAATATACTTTCATCCCTTAATTTCTCCCATAAAATTGGAAGTTTTAAAAAAATATAAGCTTCACTTTTAAATGTGAAATTTATTTATGCCAAATGTCATATATTAAAATATATTTACCTAGATATAAAATGCAGTGCCCCTTATAAATAAGACAAAATCAAAAATGAGAGGAAATTGAAAGATTTATTAAGCTAAAAAAATTAAAATCTATTCATTTAAATTATTTATATTATTTTTTTTATCTTAGAGAAGGGCATTTTAACCCATTGGGAAAATAAAGAACGGATTTCATAGACTAGTAGGCGAATAATAAAAATCTGGTGTGAGTAACGCACAGCACACAACTTTCTCTTACCTTCGGCAATCGAAAGTTGTGTACTGTGCTGTCAAACCAGATTTTTTTGGGTCGCGATATATTTAGCACCTTAGTTCCAAACTTGCCACTTGCGTTTCATAAGTAAATAAAAAATTCAATTGATTCAAAATTTCCATAGGCTCTGTGTATTTTAAATGTTGACTGCTTGAAATAACAATGGATATTTTTCACAATTTTAATCTCATATTTGGATATTTTATACACAAAAGAGAATCCTAAATAAATACAAAATTTCATAAGAATTAGAAAATTTTTTTTTTAAATTTGTAAAAAGTTTTAAATCGAAATTTACATGCAAATCCCCATAGGGATTTAATATTGACTCTATGGAAGGAAGAGCCGGAAAATGAATTTGAAAAATCTGAAATACATGAGTGAAGAGTACTTCAACGAACAATTTTACTGATATACTTTTTAAAGAGCATCTAAAAAATAGTTGAATTATGAATTTTAATTAAAATCGTTGAAGCCAATTTTAAGAAAATCGAAAAAACCTGAAAAAGTACTTCAGTAAAATACTAATTCTTTTTGGCCGATTGGGGGGGGAGGGGGGCAAACATTATTTTTTCTTAAAATCTACTTACAAATAAAAGTAGGTACTCAAATTTGACTAAAAGATATTTAATTAGGCTAATTGATTAATTTTGTACAGTTTATATACTCGCAGATATATTTTGACATAATTTATTTAGAATAATATAAAAATCAGAGCCCTTGGGGGGGGGGGGCAAGTGCCACTGGACAGAGACCGCTAGAGAGAGAGAGCCGCTCACATTGAGAGAGAAAGAGAGATGCTGCCATTCATATTACAACCCATTCATAAAACATACATATCTGAAATAATTTTAAATATACCGGTATGAGTTTAGTAATTTATAGCTATTAATATTAATCAAGCAGTCCCAGAGGAAGGGGGAGGGGGGTCATTTCTCTCATTATTGGTCATAATAACAATTTTAATATTATACTTAATTGAATCCTGAACTAATCATTTCCTTGAATGAGCCACTTCCTCTCCTTATATTTCACAAATTTCGCCCTCCCCATTTTTATCAAATATCTGGACCGTAAAATTTAATGAAAATTATATTTTACATTCTTTGGCTATTGTATAACAAGCTGCCGACATTGGCCTCCTTGGATTCGGGGTTACAAAATCTCATGTTAATTGAAAAAATAAATAAATTCTAACTTTTTATAAAATTTAATTTTTTGTAATAACCATGGGCGTAGCCAATGCCTTCCCTGTCTTGTCCTGAAAATTTTTTGTCTATTAAAAACAAATATATATATTTTTCCAATTGTGAAATTGTTTATATGAGGAAAATAATTTAAATAAATAATTAATAATCTATGTATGAATTGCATACTCCTCCAACTCGTCCTAACGAATGGTTGCCCCCCCCCCCTAACAAGATGTCTGGCTGCTCCCATAGTAATAACTGTTATTTAATTGTATAAAAAAGGCCGAATTTTTGTTAATTATATTTATCTTTTATAAAAAAAAGTGCGGAAAAACTATTTGCAAAAAAAAAAAAAAAAAAAAATATTTAATGTTGCGTCCAGGGGTGAAGGCAGAAATTTCTTTTTTTTTTGGAGTGGGGGTTGATTGGAGAGGTCCCAAATGAATATATTTTTTATAATTTTTAACATCATGCTTCTCTTTATTTATTCATAATTTTTCGAGGATTTCGACGTCCAATTAAAAACAAATTTTAAAATTATAGTCTGCTATAAGAATCATATTTATTTATTTATGTTAAAAATGATGTTGGCATTAGGCATTTTTGCCACCGATATATATATATATATATATATATATATGTTTTTTTTTTTTTTTTATTTGTTTAAGGTCTTTTTCGACATCTAAGGCCATTTAGACCCCTTCCCTATTTAAATTGGTAGCCAATTCAAATGAAATAAATTTTTGTGACGGGAAGCGAACCCGGGACCCTGGCCACGAGAAGCTAATGTCTTCTCTCTGAGCCACGGGTCACTTGCATATATGAATTATAAATGGAAACTAACTATATTTCCTAATTTTCCCTTATATTCATCTTTAACTTGAGATGTGCTTTTGAATTAAAAAATAAAAATAATAATGTTTAAAAGTAAGTCACTTGCATAACTTAAAATATTTCTTTCTTAAGAAATGAAATCGGAAAGTTTATTCCGTAACCTTTATACATCATTTTATTTGATCAACATCTTAGAAAATCAATGGCGTAACTAAGATGGTGCAATTGTCTAACAAGAAACGTAAAAACCTGGATTTAATTTGATAAAATAGAGAATTTTTTTATTTTTATTTATGATTTGATAATAATATAAGAATTTTCAAAGTCAGGGCCAATCGTGCGATACGACCCAGAACTTAATTGATTTCAAGGTTCGGATCGGTAAATTATATATTGTCAAAAATTTACATTATCTCCAAAAATTACTAATCTAATTACTTTCTCTAACTCTATATATATTATATATATATATATATATATATATATATATATATGAAGAAAGTATTAGATTCATGTGAGGAGATTTTGATGGAAATACATGTTTTTAGCTCGCTAGTCTGTCTGAGTGTCTGTGAACAAAATATCTCAAAAACAAAAAGAGCTAGGAGGTTGAAATTTTATATTTAAGTTATGTACACCCCTAGGACGTGACACGAAGTTTTTGAACAAAATCCGCCAAAGAGTACTAGTACTTTACTGATGTACTTTTTTGCTTTTTTTTCGATTTTCCAAAATTCGCTCTAACGATTTTGATTAAAATTCAAAAATCAATTATTTTTTAGATGCTCTTTCAAATGTATATTCACATTTTGCTCTCAAAATTGTTTGAAGTTACTCTTGTACTTCATATGAATGAGGAGAAATGGTTGCCATGGTAATTACGTAAAATCTCAAAAACTTTTTTTTTTAGTGATCGTGTTTAAAAAAAAAAACTCACGCATACACAGATGAAATTGACAAATCTTATAAGTATCCCATTTATTGTTAATAGTAAAGCATTGCAAAATTGAACTCTTTTGAATTTTGATGGATTTGATTTTCTTAGTGTCAAAAATGTTCAAGTTACGTTCATGTGATGACTCAATATTGCATTTATTTATTAGTGTCTTTTCTAAAAGAGCCTACTTTCGCCTTTCAATTATTGATGTTATATTTGTCTCCATGTTATTATTATTATAATTATTTACGTCTGTCAAGTACCTACTATTAAGAAACACCGGTAGTTTTTTTTATGCATTGCCATGCTTAAGTCATTAACCTGAAAAATTACTTTGGCGGAAATTCTTTCTATGAACTTTTAAGTCCTTTTGACTAATTTATGAATAGAACTCATTTAACCTAAGTGATAATAATATTATTTCATCACATATCAGTTCGCTACCTTTGAATATAAAAGAAGTGGAAAAGCATTCACATAAAAAAAATTTATTTATTATACAAAAAAGTATTTATTTATTAAAGATATTATTTCTCAATATGGAATTTATATATAAATTATATGTTAATGAAAATAAAATTGATTAATAAATAATTGAAAAAATATTGATTAAAAGGGGATACAGTCTGATTAAATAATACAAAAGTCGTTCTAATGAATTATTTAAATTCTCGAGAATAAAACATTTCGAAGGTTTTAATATTTCGTTTAAACTTTTTGTTCCCTTTTTTTGTTTGATATATTTCAATAAATTATGGAATGATAAAAAATTTATTAAAGTCACAAGGGCCTTAGAAGGTGGAGTTTTATTTTAGACCCTTGTAAGGATATTTAATTTAATAAAGAAAACTTTGAGTTATTTAACGATTTAAAAATTATTGTAGGTATTTTACAACGCTTTTATTTTTTATGTTGATATATATTTAGTTTCCGCCGATAATTCAAGATATAAAATTTATAAACATAGAAAAATATTTATATTTTGTTACCTAGGCTACCATTTATCTTTCCTATGAAGTACAATAGTAAAGTGGTCTTCAAACAATTTTGAGAGCAAAATGAGAATATACATTTTAAAGAGCATCTAAAAAATAATTGATTTTTGAATTTTTTTAAAATCGTTATTGCCAGTTTTGAGAAAATCAAAAAAAAATCTGAAAAAGTACATCAGTAAAGTACTAGTACTTTTTGGGTAATTTTGTTCAAAAGCTTCGTGTAACGTCCCAATGGGGTACCTAATTTAAATATAAAATTTCAACCTCCTAGCTCTTTTCCTTCTTGAGATATTTACAGATCATTTTACTGGACCCACTTTTTTGGAGGCATGGGACCTAAAAACGTCTATTTATATCAAAATCTCGGCATCGAATTTTTGACATGAACGCAATAATTTTTCACTATATATTATATATATATAGGTAAGAGAAAGAAACAGACATTTGGTTTGAGATTTGTACAGTCAGGGCCACAAGTGCTTGAGGGTGGAGCCCTGAGCTTAGGCAACCAAAATGCTTATGTTGTCTTAAAAGTAGCTTTCCCATTTCAGTTGCATTAAAAAAAGATGATTTATTTATTTTAAAAAATATTGGTTTGATTGACTAAGCAGAGTCGGCACCACAAGTGCCTGATATGCTCGAGAGTGGAGCCTTGAGCTTACTCAACCAATAAATAAATTTTTAATGCACCTGAAGAGGAAAAGCTACTTTTAGGACAACAATAAGCATTTTGGTTGCCTAAGCTCAGGGCTCCACTCTCGAGCACTTGTGGCGCAGACTGTACATGAAAGTTGTTCGACATTTTATAATGTAATGTATAACATCTCGTGAAATGTCTCATATACATTGAGTTTTATTTTATTGTAATTAACAAATATCCGTACCATAAACCACTTAACTGGTCTTATGTCTTATTTAATTTCCTGTTACGATTTATGTGTTTTGAATCTTAAAAAAAAAGTGAGAGTTTTATAAGTGTGAATATTTAAAAAAAAAAATTATTTTACGGGTTTAATAATTAAAAAAAAAAAAAAAAAAGAAGAAAGGATATGAAGTGAATATTTTAATTCGAATTGTGTAACCAACAAATAATAATTATAAACGCATTTCATTCAATTATTAAAAATGTCTAGACAAATATTATTGCGAAGTCCATTTTAAAAGATTATTCTCAAATGATGATGTCTTAAGAAATCACATTACATAAAGAAATCATCATCGTATTCATTAGATAATCACAAAAAAAAATCTAACAATATTGTAAAATTAATAATATTAATAAATTCAATTAAATTATCATCTAATTATAGATGAATAAATAACACTAGGTTAAGTTTCAAAATGTTTTTATTTTTAGCTTATGCGCTTTTCGACGATAACATCATCATCTTCAGAGCTATGGCACATACTAACATGTCTTAGCTCTGAAGATGATGTGGTGATGTCGAAATGCGCATAAGCTAAAATTGAAACTTAACCTAGTGTTATTTATTTATCTATAATTAGATGAAAATTTAATTAAATTAAAGAATGTTCCAACTAGTGTCAGAGATGAATTCTTTGGATTGTTCAATATATTAGTAAATTTAGCCTACTTGAAATAAATTTAAAAGATTCTTTTTTTGGAAAAAAAAGTTTTTTGCCATAAAATAAATTTGAATTGTGGAAGAATTGCTTTGACTTGAAGATGAGGAATTTTTACTTTCTCTTACCCTATATCCCTATATATGAAATATATAGAAAGAGAAAGTGTTTTTAAATTGCAATTAGCATTTTAATAAAATTTTTTTCTGTATATAATACTGGATTGAAAATTTTTGATGGTTCCTAGTTTAGAAATTTAAAAAAAAAAAAAAATATTTGAGATATAAAGAAAAAAAGATAATTTAAAATTTCTGAGTGACATTTGACGCAACCAGACAGAAGTATGTCTCATGAAAATAATTTTCCCAACTTTTACTTAGAAATAAGTATAAGTAATTATTAGTATTTTAAAAAAATTAAAGAATCTCAATCTAAAATAAGCAAAAAATATTTATGACGTTTTAGGTGAAAGGAATTAGATAATAAAAATTCATACGTCACCAAGAAAAGTTTAAGGGCATATAATTAAATAGATAATTTTTAAAATTTCTTATATAATTTGTTAAAAATTTCTGTCTTTTCAACAAAAAATTATGAAAGATTTAATGTTGATATCATAAAAATCTAAAAAATTAAAATGCAATTCATTTGACTTGCTAATTATTTATATTATATATAAATAATTGATTTGAATATTAAGTTTACAACTATAAAGAAAATGTAAAATGAATTATAGTCATAAACGAGATTCTATGATCAATGGAAAAAATCATTTCAATCAACAATGGTACTTTATGTAAAAAAAAATTATAATAAAATCTTATAGTGTTTGTCTCTTTAATTTTGAAATTTCATATCTTTATTTTGTAGCTGTTTGATAAACTGAAACAACTTCATGGCAGTGATATTCTATCTAAGAAGACGGTGCCCATCATGGGGGATGCGTCTCTTCCAGACCTGGGATTATCTTGCGAGGATAGAGAAACCCTACAAAGGGAAGTGACTATTGTAGTTCATGCAGCAGCGACAATCCGTTTCGATGAGCCCTTGAAGAAAGCGGTTTTCCTCAACACAAGAGGAACTAAATTGATACTTGAACTAGCTGCGGAAATGAAGCAACTCAAGGTATAATAAATTGAATAAAAAATAATGAGTCAATTTTTATTTTTATGGTATAATAATTTTTTTTTAAAGATTTTTGTTCATATCTCAACGGCGTATTGTCAACTTCAAGAAAAAGTACTTTACGAAAAATGCTATCCACCGCCAGCAGATCCTCATAAAATTATTAAATTAATGGAATTGCTTGACGATGATATTGCTGAGGCTATGACTAAAAAGTGAGTGTAATTATTATTATAAAATATGAAAATTTAGTAATCGATTTTTTTAGAATTTTAGGTAAACTTCCAAATACTTATGCTTTTACAAAGGCTCTTGGGGAAGGATTAGTTAGTGAACAAATGGATAAATTGCCTATCATTATGTTACGTCCATCTATTGGTGAGTAGCTTTAAAATTTCTAAGTAATAAATTTATATAGGTAATATAAATTGTACTCAAGGTTATTTGTTTCAATTCATTTTATTATTTACAATTTGTGTTATTTGTAAACTTCTGAAGATGACACACATAGTGTCGAAATGCGTATAAAGTTAATAAAATGAATTGAAACAAATAACCTTGAGTACAATTTATATTACCTATATAAATATGTTTCAACTAGTGCCAACGGTCGCCAGTATCAATTTAATAACAAATTTATGTTTCGAATGAAAAATGTTATTTACTAGTATCTCCGAATTAAAATTATATTTTAATAATTTTATATATTATCATTAGATTTTGTTAAAGAATTCCAAAAGTGGAAATGGAAGTTACTGCTGGATGTCAGATGTATTTGACAATTGGTAAGAAAATACTTTTTCTTTTTTCAGAACCTTTTTATTTACTGACGCATTAATGCAGTTTCGACCCACCAAGAGTCATCCTCAGGTCCTTGGTGGGTCGAAACTGTATTGATGCGTCAGTAAGAAAAAAGAAAAAGTATTTTCTTACCAATTGTCAAATACATCTTACATCCAGCAGTAACTTCCATTTTCACTTTTGGAATTCTTTTACAAATTTTCCTCTGGCTGTTTCTACATGTTTAGATTTTGTTTCTAGTGATTCCAATTTGGAAAGATCCTCTGCCTGGTTGGACTGATAATATAAATGGACCTATTGGACTTCTCATCGGTGCTGGGAAAGGAGTAATTCGGACTATGTATTGCAACCAGGATTGTCATGCCGATTTTTTACCTGTTGATATTGCCGTCAATGCAATTATTCTAACTATTTGGAATTATATGTCTCTCAAGTAAAATTAAAACTTTTATTATTATTATTATTTAAAATTGAAATTCATTGAATTATTAAGAACCTAGAATAGTGAATATAGGGAGTAAAGAAAAGAATATCGGGATCTGAATTGGTAAATTTACTAAAGATTATAAATCGACCCTATCATTAGCATCAATTATCTTCTGTCGATTAGTATTATATGAGTGATTTGAGACAAGCATTTTATTATGTTTCAAATATTTTTTTATTATTTATAAGCGTAAGGGGACTTTTTGAAGGAACCGGGCTCCTATGAGCTTCAATTCTAAATTCATAATAGACAAATAATTTTTCCCTAAGTCAAACTCCTAAAAAAAAAATAAGCTTATTCATGAATATCTAAAGGGCCCGAGATTTCCAATTAAAAAAAAAATTTTTAAGGGGAAATTTTTTTTGGGGGGGGAGAGAAGAAAATTGCAAGTGTCGAGTATTTTTTTAAGTATGAGCATTTTTTTTTTTAATCTTTTCTGCATCTTAGGCCTTTTATATTTTAAACGATAATTATTATTAAATTACGATATACTGTATATTGATTTATGCTTTATATTTATACGTATTGGTAATCAAATGTTTATATAGAAAATATATTTTGATTTATTTAATTAATCAACATAAATTGTTGAAAAGTACATAGATTAATACATAATACAATATGTAAACATATTATAAATATCTCTATATTATAATAAACTATTATAACAGAGAGTTTGCATTTCCTGTATAGGGAATTTAATTTAATTTAAAATAAAATAAAAGATTTAACGAATAACAAAAATTGAGAACATTATTTACAAAATAATAAAGATAAATTTATTTAAATCATTTGGATACCAAATAGTGTAAATAAAATGTGCTTGAATTATTTGTATCGGGGGTGCAAAAAAATTGGAACATTTTTGTTTCGTCTTCAGAAGGCCTGTTCTAATCTACCCTAATGATACTCTAATTTAAGAAACATTTAATATGAAATATTTTATAAATTTCTAAGTAAATTTAACACAAATACAAATGATTTTAATCAATTAAATAAAATAAAGAAAAATATGCCGACGGACAAATCAACATAATCTCGATATGTTTTGTTGGATAATAATTAAAAATTTTGTTTTTATTCAATAAAATAGACAGAGAAAAACTGAAATGGAAATATTATTTTAAAATTTTAGAAATTTGGCGTTAATAAAAAAATTTAGACATTTTTGTCTTGGTTTTATTTAAATTATAAATATTTATTAAAATGATATGGATTTATGTTAAATTTACTCATGGGCGTATAGGGGTGCCGCCACCCCCCCCCCCAGAAAGCTCCCTGTCCCAAGGAAAATTGAGAAAATATAGGCTTTCCAGACCCCCCGAAGGATCGCTGGTCCCATGTCCCCCCCCCCAGCCGAATTCTCTAGTTACGCCCATCAATTTAGAAACGTATAAGTTATTTCATATTAAATGTTTAATAAATTACAGTATCATTAAGATAGAATAAAATAGGTCTTTTTAAGAAGAAACAAAGTGTTCCACTTTTTTGCACCTCAGTGTATATCCTAAATTTGTATATTGTTTAAAGTCTATATAGCCTGGGATGCCAAAAAGACAAAAAAAAAAAAATTATATTTGAATGATTTCATTCAATACCGGCAATCAAGTACTCATATGAGTAAAGTATCGAAAAAAAGTTTTGAGTACAAAAAGGAATAAAAATATCGATTTCCTTTTTCGTGTCTCTAATGATGATTTTTATTTATATTTTATAGGGATGAGGATCATCGAGTTATTCATTTAACAAGCAGTGGTGAGATTCAAGTAACCTGGGAAGATATCATTGAAACAGCCAGAAAAGTGACCGAGGAGTATCCCTTGAATGGATGCGTTTGGTATCCTGGAGGATCCATGAAAAAGAGTCGATTCGTGCATGAAATTTGTGTCATTCTTTTCCATTGGATACCTGCTTATGTTTTGGATTTTTTTATTTTCCTTTCGGGCAACAAACCTATGTAAGATTAACTTTTATTATTTGAAAATCTTTAATTAAAAATTAATTCTTTTTTCTTTTATAGATTAGTTCGTGTTCAAGAACGAATCACCAAAGGTTTCGAAGTGTTTGAATATTATACTAATAACGTTTGGGAATTTCGTAACGAATATGCAAATGTATTACGATCAAGATTAAATAAAACTGAAATGTTAACGTATAAAATTGATAAAATCGGTCTCGATTTAGCAGATTATTTCAAATATTCAATTCTTGCAACAAGAGAATTTATCTTGAAAGAAATGCCGGATACTCTACCAGCAGCTCGCCGGCATATGAAAATGTAATTTTTTAATTATTTTATATTTTTGAATTAATAATTAATAAATTTATTTTTCTTTTAGAATGTGGTGCGTGGATAAGACAGTCAAAGGTCTCTTCTGGTACTTGCTACTTTGGTTCATCATGACAAATGCCCCATATGTTTGTGAAATGCTTTCTAGTTTAATTCATAGCTTAAGTTTTTAGTAACATTTTTCTTACATTATAATCAAATTAATATGTAGTTTTTATTTTTTTAATTTATCAAAATATGCAATACAATCTCAAAAGTACTAGATAAGTTCCTTTATTTTTTGATTTTTCAAAAATATTTTCCAAAATACAGAAAAGATAAAATTATCCAAAAATTTGGTTTAATTTTATTATTATAGTAAAAAAAAAAAAAAAAATTTAAAATATAACTAATTTACAATTCTAGTCATCATTTTATTTTGATACAGTCTTTAATAATGCCAATCTTCGATGTCTTAGTCTGGTTATCAAAATTTTTTTTATCGTTACTTATGAGGAGGGAAAAAATTTGGGAAAAAAGGAACCACCCAAAACCTTAGATTCTCCAAATAAATTGTAAAATCAAAAATATTATTAATTTTGCCTTTATTAATAAATGAAAAATCTTAGTTGCCTATGGACTTATAAGTGTATTTATGCTAATAAAAGTTAGAGGGTGAAATTAGGTGATCTAGGACACAACTCTTTAAATTTAATAATAAAATAATGTTTACAAATATATAATTAATATTTATTCAGCCGGGGATTAAACACAATTTATATACATACTTGATCAGGGTTCGATCCTCGGTTAAAGCAATTTTTTTAAATTAATTATATGTTTGAAAAAAATTATTTAAAATTCCTCATAAATGTACACTCGAAATTGAAGTGGACCACTTTAAAAAAATCATATTCTTTATGTTTATCAACTCTTGTTGATAACAAGGGCGGATACAAGGGGGAAGGGGGTAATTACCCTCCCCCCCGAGATTTGAGAAAAATATTTTTTTTTTGGAAAAAAAATTTATTTTTAATATAAAATTTTAAAAATTAATACTTAAAAATTTGACACAATATTCTGGCAATTAAGTCGTAAATTACATTTTAATTACATAATAAGAAAATAAGACCCCACGCGAACTTTAGCCCCTGGCTGAAAACAATGTTTCTTTATTGATTTTTTTTTAAAGTAAATTATCAAACCTATATTCAATTAACATTAGATTAGGTAACTTTTTAAAAAAAATTTGATGGAGGTCAGAATTTGAGAATAACAATATTAAATAAAGAAATGATTATTTGAACTTTAGTTAGTTTGAATACAGCTTGTGTTAAAAATGATTGTTTAAACTTAGGAGTATGACTTTGAAGTGTTTTAATTCAATTTGTTTTGAGTGTGTTTTACCTTTTGTAATCGTGTTTTTTTAATAAACAGGATTAGTAGATCAGTATATAATTACTTTTATGAAAATATTCGAATCTTAGAAAAAAAAAAAAAAAAAGGTAATATAATAATTTTTTTAAAAATTCCGAAGATGTGAATATTTTCATAAAAGTAAACCTTCAAGCATACCCAAGTTTAAATGATTTTTTATTTTATTATTATTTTTTATATTTTAGTTGTTCGAAGCTATGAAATTATGAGGGATTAATTTTGGTCAGGGTGGAGGTAGAGGAGGGGAGTCCCAACCCCCTTTCTGGAAAGTAAGGCTATTATATCATTCATCAGTCATTTTTCCGCACCCCAAATTGGATTTCATGATTCACTCCTTTATAAATAGTTTCATTTTAAAGAATAGAATCTTTAATAAAGGAGATGGATCTTATAATTTGGCTTTGCATTTATATTTTTGACCATTTTTCTTTCTCAATATATTTTTTTTAAATAGTTCTTTTAGAAAGAATTTTAGTATTTTTTGATAAAATAATACAAATATAATTATCACTTGTTAATATTTTTCAAATTAACATTTCTATTAATAAATTAATATTTTGAATTGTTGTTTATTTTTTTGGATAAAAGTTTCTTATTGTCGCGAGAAATCTTTTTCCAGTTTATATTAATAAAGTAAATAAAATATTATTTATTTGTAATGAATATAAATTATATTCACTAACAAATTAATAATAGTACACTGAGACATTTTTTTTAATTATGCCGCGGACATAATATTTAATTTAACTCCCATACATGTCTATTCTCTAAGCAAAAACGTTAAATTTTAAGATCTGGAATCAACGTTAATTCATTTTAACACCACCTTGCCTCAAATTGCTATTCTGTAAGAAAAAACTTTAACGCCAAAGCGTTAACATTTAGTCAATAGTGTTAAAAATTAATGTCATGTCTAAGGGATGCTTTTAATATTTTAACGTCTTGTTGAATGCATCAAAATGGCGTCTTTAACCAAAAAGTAATTTTGACAAATTCAACACGGCGCGGTTAAAACTTGGTTTAGAGAATGCTGGTGTGTCAGAAGGCTTACTAGTTTGAGAATAACAATCAAGTTAGTAATGCGCATGCGCTAGAGGATATCGAGGGGTGTAAAAAACACGAACAGGCGAAAACGTAGCTATCTTCATGCGGATCAAGTTAGTAATGCGCATGCGCGAGAGGTTATTGAGGGGTGTAAAAATATGAACAAGCAGAAAACATAGCTATCTTCATGCGGATTGTTAACACCTGGTGCTATAAAGTAAAATGTTAACGTCGCTGTTAAAACTTGATTTAGAGAATAGCATTTTTTAACGCTGATGTTATTACTTTACTTTTTAACACTATATTTATGATGTTAATTTTGTTTTTAGAGAATAGACCTGAAATGTATATTAAGAAAATACAAAAGACAAAATTTGAAATGTCTCACTGTGCATCACTTTACCCTATATTATATATTTTTAATTATAATTAAAAATTGTTTAAACAGCTTATAAAATTGTTATCTAATCGTTAGAAAATATCTTAGGGTCAAATAAATGAAACAAATTTTTATAATTAATTTTCATTAGCTATAAGTATTTTCTATATAAATTTTATTTAGCCACCCTAAATAAATATTGTATTTTATTGCAAGCAGTATCCTTTCTAATGAATGAAATTGATCGAGATAAAGATGATTCTCAAGGGATGAGCGAGAAAAAAACAAAACTAATTTAAAAAATAAATAAGGCTTTCCGAAAAAATATCTCCTAATCCTATGTCATTCTGCCACAAACAAAAGCATGCATATAAGAGAGAAAAAAAAAAAAAAAAAAATAGAAAAGTAGACAAGCCTTCAAGACACGCAACCAAATGCAGGCATGCTTGCTGGGTTGCCTATTAAGGAACGTTGCAGGCAAAACGATTATTTATTTATAAATCTCAATCCTAAACATTTCAAATAAAAAAATTAACATAAATATTTATATAGAAAGAAAGTATTCAAAAATTCAGTGTCGATATTTTGATGGAAATACACGTTTTGAGGTCTCCTGTGAACAAAATCAAGAACGAAAGAAGCCAGCAAGTTGATTTAAGTTCGGTGTACCCCCCTGGCATGTAACTCGAAGCTTTTGAACAAAATCGGCCAAAGAGTATTAGTACTTTACTGATGTACTTTTTTGTTTTTTCCGATTTTCTCGAAATTCGCCCCAACAATTTTGATTTAAATTCATAAATTATTTATTTTCTAGATGCTCTTTAAAATGTATATTTTCATTTTGCTCTCAAAATTGGGTGAAAACCACTTTATTCTTGTACTTCATAGGTAAGATAGTTGGCATGGTAACAAAATAAAATATTTTCCGATTTTGATTAAAATTGATAAATCAACTATTTTTTTAGATGCTCTTTAAAAAGTATATAGTAAAATTTTTCGGGAAATTATTTGAAGTACACTTTTCATGTACTTCCTAGAAAAGAATAGGAGACCATGGAAACAAAATATAAATATTTTTCCATGTATATATCTTGAATTCTAATATTTGGCGGAGTATAATTGGGTATCTCCATTAATTGTTAAAAAATGACCTCGTTCCGTCGTTAAAAGTAAGTACATTTTTTCTCTCTTTCTTTATGACGAAAGAGAGATGTCATATAAGAATATATTATTGATGTGGTGATTAGATATTACGTTCAATTGATTCAAATGACATTGAAAGACAGGTTTATCAATCTGTATAAGGAGTTAAAATCTTTAGAACCGGTTGATCATTGATTGAATGCCTTAGTAAGTCTCCTGGGCAAATTATATGGCCTCCTCTCATTACATAATACGTCATTTGGAGTAATTAAATAAATGATTTTAAAATATTTATATAAAATGTTTCATTAAAAATTAATTTTTTACTTTCTATTAATGAAAAAGCATATATACTTCAAATCGCCTCTTATTAAGATGAGGCGTGCTGGGATTTTTTTATGGGGTTTTTGGAATCCCACATGGTACAGTGGACGCCACAAGCGCCTCCAAAGTGGAGCTTTGAGCCAAGGGCAGATACAAGGGGGAGGGGGTTAAGGTGGTAATTACCCCCTGAGATTTGAAAAAAAAATACTTTTTTTAGAAAAAAAAATGTATTTTTAATGTAAAATTTTAAAAATTAATACTTAAAAATTTGATTTGTATTTATATTCTGGCAAACAAGTACAGAATGCGCAGTTAAATTACCGAAATTAAGAAAAAAATGTGTGCTGTGCGACCAGTCACTCCAGAAACCCCCCCAGAAACACCTCAGGATCCGCCACTGCTTTGAGCTTAGACAACCAAAATGCTTAGGCTTTATGAAGTGTTATCTTAAAAATAGCTTTTCCCCTTCAAAAGATGATTTATTTATTTTAAAAATATTGATTTGGTAGGCTAAGCCTAAGGTTTTACTCCCGAGCAGATCAGGCATTTGTGGCGCCCACTGTACCTGACATGATTTTCAAAAGTGTGTAAAAGTAATTTAAAAAATCTGATTCATAAAATGGGTTTTATTGCGTTTAAAAAAAAGGAAGTTTTTAGCTCGCTAAATTGTTGTGTAATCCATTTAAGATTTTCCAAGGCCAAGTAATTAAAAATCAAAAGGTTATAGGAATTTCGGGACAAAAATAATTTTCCTGTAATCCCTAGAAGCTGCTCTTTGAGCATATAAAATGTGATTTCGAAATTCCAACGGAAAGTTGCCCAAATAGAGCGTGACAGACGGACATTAACGAATTATATATATATAGATCTTTTTCTTTATTAGCCTTAATTCCGCAGTGCGGGGGCGCTTCATGGGTTTTTGAGACCGGGAATGAATTGAACAGGCCGGGCCACTTCACGGTCTGACGCCTGTTAAAAATATAGAAGGGAAGAGACTGGCATGCAAAGAATAGAAGTACTGCCAGTCTCCCAGCTAGGGCAGCTCGTGGTCGCCATCCACGTACCCACAATATGTGGGCCCCTGAGCTGGTCTTTTAAATTTATTAACAACCGTCCGGATTGTCTAAATCCCCCTCCCCCTGGCTAAAGCTCTATCCATGTAGTTTGTTTTATTTTTATTGATTTATAACAAGCGTTAAGATAAATAATTATTTTCTACAAAATATGAGGAAGATTTTAACAAATTCATAGGAAAGATAGGTCGATAAGTTGTCATGGTAACATATTATAAATATTTTAAAATCCTACATTTAATAATAAATAAACAGGGAGTAGCGAATGAAGGGGAGACATGGGGGACATTTCTTCCCCCTGGGATTGTCTGGTAGGGAAGAGAGGCGGGTAAACGAAAATCATATACAGGCATATAAGATATTTATTTGATTTAATGTAGGCATCAAGCTACCATTTTATTGGGAAAAATCTGGTGTGACTGGTCGCATGGCAAATTTGCAAAAGTACTAATACTGCAATTTTTACTAATTATTATTTTTTGAAAATAAAATCCTGGCATCTTAAAAAAATAGCTTGAATTTACCCCACGACGCCTATGATAATAAACAAGATTTTTTATTTATAAACAAACATTCGGACTAAATTTGGTCGTATGACTTTCTCTTGCCTAAGAAAGTAATAAACGCTTATGTGATCTGTTCTTGTTACACACTTTATCTTTAATCTATATATATTTATGTCTCTACCCATTAATCCCTTTACCCTTCCTGTTTTATGATATAAACATAATCAATATCCTAAGATTAATGTCAAAAATATTGTTAATTAAAATCTTGCCCTTATCGTTGCTGAGTGAAATGTCAAGGAATAGTCTATGTTAAGGGTATATGTAATACATAAAATATTTATACGTTAATGTACTTTTAAAATAGAACACTAATTAACCATGTGTGGGATTAAATGAGAATAATGGATGATAAAGCAATCCTGTGTTATTAATCATAAAATAAATATTTTATCGAAAATAAAAATATAAATATTATAGAGCTATGAGAAATGTTTTGAAAACAATAAATTGTTTCGAAAAAGAATCTGAAATACTACATCAGAAAAGTGTACTTCAAACACGTTTTAGAAAAAAACTTATTAATATACTTTTTAAAGAGCATCTAAAAAATAGTTGATTTATGAATTTAAATCAAAATTGTTCCAGTGGATTTTGAGAAAATCGAAAAAAATTGAAAAAGTACATTAGTAAAGTGTACTTCAAACAATTTTTACGAAAAATTTTACTGATATACTTTTTAAAGGGCATCTAAAAAAAAGTTGATTTATGAATTTTAAACAAAATTGTTAACTCTAATTTTGAGAAGATAGAAAAAAAATGGAAATGTACTTCAGTAAAGTACTAGTACTTTTTGGCAAATTTTGTTCAAAAGCTTAATTTAAATCTCTGGGAGGGTACTTAACTTAAATATAAAATGTCAATATCGTAACTCATTTTCTTCATTAAATTATCACACACAAACACACACACCACTTTTATGGACTCAGGGAACCTCAAAATGGGTATATCCATCAAAATATCGACATCGAAAATTTGACATGATGGCAATCTCACTATTTATTACATATTTAAGAGAAAGTAATAATAGTTGGTTCAAATCCCAGTTGGAACAATTAAAAAAAAATTTTTTTTTAATAAGAAAAATGAGTCCAAAGGACTATCGAAAGAATATAATTGAATATAGGCTACATATTAATAATTTTAATAGAAGTATCAATCCCATCTTAGGATAAATAAAAAGGAAGTTCTTATTCACAATAAAAAATTGAAGAAACAAGGAAGCACTTCCAAATAAAACTTTTTTTACACCGCTCCCCCCCTCCCTCCTTGACCGCCTTTTTTGAAAATCAAATTGATTTTTCATCTCAGTTAAAAGTTTTTAAGAAATTATTTAAGAAATTGAGAAGCCAATGTGACCTCAAAATGGGTATTTTTTAGTGCTCGCTTAATATATATATCAAATTTCAACTTTCTGTTTCAATATCAAAGTATTGTAATTTATTGAGAAAATTAATAAACAAAAAAATTTGCATATAAATCCAGTCTTTAGTTATCATAAATAAGAGAGGGGAGGCGACACACTTCTCCACTTCCTACATTCTTGATAAACGAATATCTTACTGTGAGATATTCATAAAATATGTATTTTATTAGTAAAAGAAATAAATTTTCAAAAAAAAAAAAAAAGAAAAATTTTATAGTATACAAGAAAGAGCTTAATAAATGCTAATTTAAAAATTTCTAATACTATACTATATATATCATTTATTTTTAGTAAAAAAAAAAAAAATACTTTTAAGGGGTTTTGTTTATAGCTTCGTTTTATGTTTAGCGTAGGAAGCTCGGAATAAGAAATTAAAGTCGTTATGGCGTCATTTGGGGGTGGGAATGTAGGTCATTTGACCCTACCCCATTAATAGAGTAAAGTATACTTTTTATAATTTGAAATTTAGGCATCCCTATAATAATAAATATAATTCGCTAAAATATAAATAATGTACGACGTTTCGACTGCTTATTCAGCAGTCGTGTTCAAAGTACTGTGCACTTGCTACGACTCAACTCATTTCACTTGAGCAAGTGCACTTGAAAACGACTGCAGAATAAGCAGTCGAAACGTACACTTTCGGTAATTATTCTGTACTTGCTTACAAGAATATAAAATTTTATATTAAAATTAATTATCTCCTTAACCCCCCCCCCGGTCTTTATTTATAACTGTCAATAAATATATGGAGTGCAGTGGCGTCATATGGGGGGAGGGGGCAGAGGGGTCATTTGCACCCCCCCCAAGGGCTCTGACTTTTATAAAGTTTTATATTATTCAAAATAAAATACTCCAAAATACATCTACGAGTATACAAACTGTACAAAATTAAACAATTAATTAAATTAAATATGTTTTGGCCAAATTTGCGTACCCATTTATAAGTAAATTTTAAGAAAAAAAATAGTTTGCCCCCCCCCCCAAGAAAAAGTTGAAATGACGCCACTGATAAACTGTAGAGAATTAAACAATTAATTAAATTAAATATCTTTTGGCTCAATTTGAGTACATATTTGTAAGTAAATTTTAAGAAAAAAAATGTTTGCCCCCCCCCCAAGAAAAAAATTTGCCCCTCCCAAGAAAAAGTTGAAATGACGCCACTGGTGGAGTGGTCTGTTTTCCTAATATTTTATCTAAGGATCTATAATATCAAATTTTCTTGCATATCATTATCTTATGAAAAGTCCAATCACCAAATTTAGTTCATCATTCAATCGAAATCGATTTCGTCCCGAAATTCCTGTAACTTTTTGTGTTATTAAATTGAGTTACGATTTGTCCCATAAGAAATGTATGAAGATATTAGATATGAACAGACGTACAATATTAGTGAATGTTAATTTTTTTTATTTATGTTTAATAATCTAAAAAAAAAACATTATATTGTTTTTTATGATATTTTTAATATTAGTATATATTTACTTAAATTTCTTTTAAATTGAGAAGGCATTAAAGTATTATATATTGAAATAAAAATGAAAAAAATAGAAATAGCTCGAGTAACTTGAAGTCGTGGAGCATTCCCACTCTTTATTGTTATTATGCATAAATTTGTATGTAAAATTAGATCTTAGTAGCTTAATTCAAATCGCACTAAAAAGGGTAAAATTGAGAATTCTTTGAATATTATAACAGGCCAAATCGAATGAATTTTTTTTTTTTTTTATAAATTAACCTATTTTTTAAGGGAGATGTATTAAATATTTACTTTAAATTATGAAATGATAGTTACATCCTGGAAAACAACATTATACAACAGTTTAATTAGAGTTTAAATATTTGAACGAATTTGTAATTAATTTTATGTAAATTACTTTATATTGTGAATAAATTTATGATAAATTACCATAAATGTTTGTTAAAAAATATTTTTTTGTGCCCTTATTATTCCCGCAATGTTTGGAAAAGAGGTGTCGATCTACAACCCGTGGTCTATTATTTCCCACACACGCTGTGGTGTAGTTTTTATCCTGAGATGGGTTTCCAATTCCTTCCTCAGGAGGAGGCGATTTTTGATAAATTATATTCAGTTTCTTGTCGTTCAATGAAGTCTTCTAGATTAAAATCAATAATCGAGACGCTTTTACAATTTTTAACATTTTCACTGAACAAGTCAATGAATAACACACCCATAAAGAAAATACATAATAAATGTATTGTGCCCTTTTAACAACTCCGGGACAAATACAATTTGTAAGTGTTATCTTATATTGTTAAAAAAAATTTTCTATCTATTCTATATTAATGTATTTCTTGTGTAGAAAAGACTGATGATGAGGAAATAAAGTTTTCTCGAAACGTCTCATTAATTGTAACAAAATCGGAGGCTTTATTTTTGGCTGCACCTGCTTCCTTCCTTGTGTATAAATCAACAGCCACGTATTTCATTGGTTAAAATCAATAATTTTGGATACTCTAAGTCATTAAGGTATTAAAAAAAAAATTCCCCTCACTTGATGCTCCATTTAATTGTTAACTTCTCTTTTAGCTTGATTTTAAATTCTTTTTATTTATATCTTGATTTTGAAAATTTTTTATATTTGTAAATAATTGAAAAAAAAAATATATAGAGTGACTTGTGAGGTTCTCTGTGGTCAAGTTCATGCGGTGTTCTTGTTTCCCCCTCTTTAATTGTGTCTAATATCTACTTTTTTTTTTTTTGTTTGAGGAAAAACATATATTAAGCCTTAATGAATTTTGGTGTGTTTCTCATTTCCTCCGAGATCCGGTTTAGAAAAGTAGTCTAGTCCGAGTTACTTCCTGCTCTTATATAAATGAAATTTTTCGAGTATCTCAGAGAAAGTGATTGTGCAATAATTCTAAGATTTTTCCCCTCATCTCTCTTTTCTTTTTTTTTTTCCTTGCAAAAGAGTCACTTTCATTAAGTGGTTGTCGTCAGTGGTCCATGCAGTACTTCTCCAGTTGGAGTTCGGGTAAGTTCCGTCATTTATCTAAATAATTGATTGACGGAGATGATTAAAGATTAATTTGATAATTGGTCGGCAATCGATAGGTTGGATCGGGATCGGATCGATGTGCGGAGGTTGATTCAACCGACGAGGGTTCAGTTTCGGGGCGACGATATCGACCAGACGTCGACTGCCAGCGACGGCGGCTGGGCGTCTTCGGCCCCACAGCTATGGGGTCGCCGATGCAGAGTTTCTTCCATCAAAGTAATGTGTTTGTCACGGGGGCAACTGGTTTCCTCGGCAAAGCACTTGTCGAAAAATTGTTACGTGATTGTCCAGGAATTCAGAAGATCTATATCTTGGTGCGACCGAAAAGAGGACTCGGGGTCAGCGAGAGACACCGCGAACTCCTTGCTAATCAGGTACTTCTTTCTCAACTCTCCTTCACTCTCTTTCTCTCTCTCTATATATATATACAGCATATATATGCCATATCATAACAAACTTTTTTGAAAATTTTTTTTTAATACGTAAATATTTTTTTATTTATTTTATTTATTCCAAATATTTTATTCAGAGACGTCATTTGGGGGGGGGGGAGACAAGGGGCATTTACCCCCCTCCCTCTCTCCCTCCCCCAAGAACTCCGATATTTTTTAAATTTTATATTTTTCTTAAATAAAATATTTCAAAATATATCTACGGGTATATAAATAGTAAAAAATTAATTAATTTGGCAAAATTTGAGATACCTATTTGTAAAAAAGTTAATATGACGCATCTGATTTTTTTTAAAGATAAGCCTAATAAGTATTAAATGTAAATAATTCATTTCCTTGATTAGTAATATTAAACAAACTTTCAAAAATAAATATACAAAGTTAAAGATTATTTGATTGTTTATTTTTTTTTAAAACTTTTCATTTCACGAAAAATTCAATTTTGCAAAAGAAAAAATTAAATACACAACAGTAGTGTAAATAAAAAAATAAATAAATAAAATTATAATTTACGTACAAAATTTTTAAAGGGTTGTTTTGCAATTTTTTTTTTCATTTTAGCGGTTTTTTTTTTTATTTTTAAAATGTGTTAGAAAACAGTTAGAACACCTCTTTTGGGGCTCCGATATAAAATCATTTTATTAAATTTTGAGTACTTTTCTATTTTGAAAAATAATAATTAAAAAAAAAAAATTAGTGAGTTGAGGATTTTTAGAAGGAAACCGGTAAAAATTAACAAAAAAAATTTTCGATTATTGCCGAATTGGACTTTTTTAAACACGGGGGTTGTTTTTAGTCAAAATCCTACCCTCTTCGTCTCTTAAAAATGAAGAACTAAAAAATTTTCGGTAGAAAAGGTATTTTCAATTAAAAATTATGTTAGTGTCGTAGAGAGAGGGAGACATAATTAAAAAAAAAAAAAAAAAACGAGAGATAACAAAATATTGAATAAATGTCAGCTTTTCATTTCTAGAGTTGTCAGACACATTGAAATTAGACAAATATTTTAATTAAACTTGAATAATATTTTTCCTGTGAACGTTTGTTTAATAAATTTTTAATTTTTAGGTAAATTTTAATTAAAGTATAATTTTATATCCTTGCATAGCGTTTATTATTAGGGTCAACAAGGGGACGGACATTGCCCATAGCACAGTGGCGTAACTACACCGCACGCTGGGTCTTTTGATCCTCCCTTTAAATGTAAACATGACTAACACACGTTGGCGGTAGATTGCATTGTAATCGAATTTCCATTCACTCTCTCAATCCCCCAAACTCATTTTTCATTTAATACAACGCCCTTTGTGTCAGGGTTAAAAAAAAAATTCTAATTAAATTATTATGGGACATTTTGTCTTATTTGTTTTTTCACTCATGCGGTCTAAATAAAATGTATTCTTTTTTTTTGCAAGATATTAATCAATTTGACATCTAATATTTAATTAAATAATTAACATATGAGTAGGCGAAAACATTTATGTTGATTAAATTGTTGTTCATTGATTAAACAAGAAAAATGTCAGAGAAATTCTCATTTTTATCTCTTACTCACAAAATATAAAAATTTATTTTTATTTGTCGCTGTTTAAAATGGCTCGCAAAATTTTTATAAAAATATTTAGTAAATAAGGTATAAATAAGAAAAATATATTTTAATTCGATAACTTCAGAAATATATGACATATTATCCATTTCAAAATAAATTGGACAAACACTTGGATGTTTCAAATTAAAAAAAAAAAAAAATTTACCTCAATTAAAAAATGATTTTTTTTTCTTTGAGAGCTGTCGCGGGTCTTTCAGGTCCAATATACTTTTTTCCCTCTTGGGGCAATAGAATAGCCAAGGGGCTTCTTTCTCTCTTCGAGTATTCAATCCGAATACTGCTAACTGAAAAAATAAAAATATAATGCTAAAATTAAAAAAAAATTAATTAAATTTATTAATGTGGGGGGGGGGAGGTGATTGTCTGGATCGTCCGAACCCTTCCCCAGTTTTTCTTGATTGTCAAATTTATTTTCATAAAGATTATATACTCAAAATGGTAAAATTATATAACCTTATTATTATATATAAATTTATTTTTATTTGCCGCTGTTTAAAATGGCTCGCAAAATTCTTATAAAAATATTTAGTAAATAAGGTATAAATAAGAAAAATATATTTTAATTCGATAACTTCAGAAATATATGACATATTATCCATTTCAAAATAAATTGGACAAACACTTGGATGTTTCAAATTAAAAAAAAAAAAAAATTTACCTCAATTAAAAAATGATTTTTTTTTTCTTTGAGAGCTGTCGCGGGTCTTTCAGGTCCAATATAGTTTTTTCCCTCTTGGGGCAATAGAATAGCCAAGGGGCTTCTTTCTCTCTTCGAGTATTCAATCCGAATAGTGCTAACTGAAAAAATAAAAATATAATGCTAAAATTAAAAAAAAATTAATTAAATTTATTAATGTGGGGGGGGGAGGTGATTGTCTGGATCGTCCGAACCTTTCCTCAGTTTTTCTTGATTGTCAAATTTATTTTCATAAAGATTATATACTCAAAATGGTAAAATTATATAACCTTATTATTATATATAAATTTATTTTTATTTGTCGCTGTTTAAAATGGCTCGCAAAATTTTTATAAAAATATTTAGTAAATAAGGTATAAATAAGAAAAATATATTTTAATTCGATAACTTCAGAAATATATGACATATTATCCATTTCAAAATAAATTGGACAAACACTTGGATGTTTCAAATAAAAAAAAAAAAAAAAATTTACCTCAATTAAAAAATGATTTTTTTTTTCTTTGAGAGCTGTCGCGGGTCTTTCAGGTCCAATATAGTTTTTTCCCTCTTGGGGCAATAGAATAGCCAAGGGGCTTCTTTCTCTCTTCGAGTATTCAATCCGAATAGTGCTAACTGAAAAAAATAAAAATATAATGCTAAAATTAAAAAAAAATTAATTAAATTTATTAATGTGGGGGGGGGAGGTGATTGTCTGGATCGTCCGAACCCTTCCTCAGTTTTTCTTGATTGTCAAATTTATTTTCATAAAGATTATATACTCAAAATGGTAAAATTATATAACGACCTTTAATTAATTATACACTTGATAAAAAATAAACAACCAAGTTGAAAAACTTTCCCGTTATATATATATCCAATCAGGGGAGGCAGGGGGGCCTTTGCCCCTCCCCTGGCTTGTCCTAAAAAAAAAGAAAAATATATATATTTTTCCCATTGGGAATTTTTTTAACGCCCCAATCCAAAATTAATTTAATTTTTTTTTATTTAAATAAATAATTATTAATCTATGTATATATTGCAAACCCTCCCCCTCTCGCTCTAACGAGGGGTTGGTCCCCCCCCTAACAAGATGTCAGGCTACGCCCATGTATCCAATTAAGAGCGGGAAAGTTTTGCAGCTTTGTTGCCTATTTTCTCGATATATATACAAAGTTTGAAATCTTGAAACGCATTTTTTTTCCATTTTTTTTAACTTCTGAACTACTGAACGGATTGTCATGAAATTTGCTCCTCTAGAGGCTCTCGTCCTAATTATTATGGCTGAGTTTCAAAAGATTTGGTTCACAGGAAGCTGAAAAAACCGATTTATCGATCATTTTTGCCGTCCGATTCACTTATAGTTTTAATATCTTCATAGGACTACAAATTTGCAAAATCAATCCGATGAATAGTTTCAGAGATATAAGCAAAAATGCACATCACATACACATATACACATTAAATTTTTTTGCATTTATGGCGTCGTTATGTCCTGAAACGTAAAGATATATAATAAAAATTGGGGGGGAGGGGTTACGATTATAATACTTGTATTATAATACAAATAATATATTGGCGGGAAAGTAAAATTAAGTAAATTGATTTTAGAAATTAATTGAAAATTTAAATAAATTTTACATCTCTTAGGATGTGAAGCATCTTTGACATCTATAATTTATTTAAAAAACAGATTTATAATATATTTAATTATCTGAAATACTGTATTTTTTTATTTTACAAAAATCCATGTTTTACTTTTTGATATAAATATTTAATTAAGAGAGAGGTCAAAGAGAAGATAGCGAAATGAAGAGAAAATAAAATAAAAAGAAGAAAATGATTTATATTTATTTTTAAATTTTATAATAGATGTTTTTTAACCTAATTGGCAATTATGGTTTCCAAAAAGTCTTTGCGATTATGTAGTGACGAAAGGGGGACTAAGAGGAGGTGAACAAAGAAAAGAATATAATTTGCAAGAAATAATTGGTCAAGAAAGGGGATACAATATACTAGAGTAGCTATCAATAGAATTGGGAGGAGTGGAGGGGGGGTCAGAACTTGAATAATTTATCTCCCTCATTATTTATATTAAATATTTAAATTTTATTCATTTCATATAGTGCTTTAAAGTGACTCTAATTTTGAATTTTCTAGAGGTTTTTTATGGTATTACCCCTTAAAAATAAGAAATACATAGAAATATAAAATTTCAGCCCAACAAGAGGTGGTTTAGTGATTGATGCAAAACAGGGCTAAAAGTTTAGTAAAATTTAATTTTTTCAGTTTTTTTAATTTTGGACACCCCTAATACAGTTTTTACCATTCTTGAATACTAGGTAAATTATAACGCTTGTTAAATTGTTTCAAAATTTAATAAATACTTAATACGTATTTCATCACTTAACGTGTCATCGTCCGAAGTTTTTGCATAAAATGTAAAAACCATGTAAAAACTTCTGTCGATGGCACGTTAAGTGATGAAATACGTATTAAGTATTTGTTAAAATAAATTTAATTTTGAAACAATTTAACCAAGCGTTATAATTTACCTTCTTTTAAAAAATCACAATGTTTCAACTAGTGCCTACGGTTACCAGTCTAAACTTAATTCTTGAATACAAAAAAGCTTTTTTTTAATGATATTCAGTAGTTCTTTAGCTTTTAAAAAATCTAAAAATCTATTCGTTATTAACGAAATTATAAATAAAATAGTTATTAAAGTCTGGTAACAAACACTTTGGCTTCCAATCTTTTAGAGGCTTAGCTCTCTCTCCGAAACCTAGGCTCATAGGCTTGTGTTTCTAATTTTACCCCTTTGTTAAGCCTTATACTGAACTTTGGGTCTTAGCAAGAGCGGATCCACAGGAGTTTCTCGGGTGGGGGAAGTAATCTGGCGTGACTGATCGCACAGCACATTTTTCTTTCATTCGGCAATTTAAAGGTGCATTCTGTACTTGTTTACCAAAATAAATATACAGTAGAAGCTCGCTTAACGAGCACCTCTCATAACGAGTAATTCGCAAAATAAATTGTAAAAGAATGACTCGCTTAACGAGCGACTTTTCGCATAACGAGTACAAAACACGGAATCATCAAAAAAGTCTGTACAATTGGTTTATAATTTGGCTTTTATATTTAATATTTGCGTACTTTTAAATTTAGTTATTACAATCTACAAAAAAAATTTTCTCAAACTTGTGCTATATTGCTAAATGTACACGAATAAAAATTAATTGAATTAATTATTAGGAAAATAATCAGGGAATGTATTTGTAATTTTTTGTGTGAAAAGCTTATTAATTCCTTGAAAAAATGATCCCGAAGAAAAATCCGCAAGAAAACCAGAGTATTTTTCGACATGGAACGCATTAACGTATTTTACATTAATTTATATGAGAAAAATTTCTCATAACGAGTGTTTTGCTTTACGAGTTTGATTCTGGAACAAATTAAACTCGTTAAGCGAGGTTGCACTGTATATGCAAATCAAATTTTTAATCAAAGTATTAATTTTTAAAATTTTATTCTCAAAAAAATTTTTTTCTCAAATATCGGGGGGGGGGGTAATTACTCTCTTTACTCCCCTTGTACCTGCCCTTGGATCTTAGCTTGGGCTTAGTCAACTATGGACTCTTATTTAATCATATGACTAGCTTAACTAGATGTGAAAACACTGAAAGCCATAATCAACTAGCTTATCCGAGGGATAGTTAATTAATTAAAAGTGGCAACAGGCCTTAAATCAACTCCGATTGGGCTGAAACTATATTTCTATATATATTTAAGGGGTAACGTCTTAAAAAAAAATCTATAAAATACAAAATAAGAACCGTTTCAGAGTACTTTTCCCTATTAAAATTTAATTTTCTCTATAACTCTAAAACTACAGCTGACGGGTCAAATTGGGGAATAGCTCTAGTTTAAAAAAATCTGGTGTGACTGGCGCACAGCACACAACTTCTCTTACCCTTCGGTAAGAGAAAGTTGCGCACTGTGCTGGTCACACCAGATTTTTTGTGTCGAGATATATTTAGTTTCCGATAGCACCTTAGTTTCAAACTTGCATTTTAAATGTTGACTGCTTCAAATAAACTATGGTTATTTTTCAAAATTTTAATCTCATATTTGGACATTTTATACACAATATAGAATCGTAAATAAATACAAAATTTCATAAGAATTGGAAAAAAATTTTAAATGCCTAAAAAGTTCTAAAGGGGACCCCCTTTGAATCGAAATTAACATACAAATCCCTATAGGAAATTAACATTAGGCCTATGCGAAGATAAGGTGGAAAGGGAATTTAAATATAGGGTACGAGAAAGTAAAAAGAGTAGAGAGAGACGATAATGTTTGCAAGTGAGAGAGAGACATATATGTTTTCTTTGAAACAATTAAAGACACAAATAAATTTAAAATAAATGGGAATTTAAATAATAATTGATTTTTAATCTAATAAAAAGAAAAAGATTTAAATTCCGTTACCATGGCAACCAGTTCTATCTTTCCTATGAAGAACAAGAGTAAAGTGGTCTTCAGAAGATTTCAACGGCAAAATGAGAATATACATTTTAAAGAGCATCTAAAAAATAGTTCATTTATGAATTTTAAAAAAATCCTTGGAGGGAATTTTGAGAAAATCGAAAAAAACTGAAAAAGTACATCAGTAAAGTACTAGTACTTTTTGGCCGATTTTGTTCAAAAGCTTATTTTGAGCGTATGGGAAGGTACCTAAGTTAAATATAAAATTTCAATCCGGTAGCTCAATTCCTTCATGCTAAAAATCTGTCCACACATACAGACACACGCACACACATACATACATACACACACACACACACACACACACAGACCAATTTGCGGGACCCACTTTTTTGGACTCAGGGGACCTCAAAACATGTATATCCATCAAAATCTCGACATCGAATTTTTGACATGATCGCAATACTTTCTCTCTCTATATATTTCATATATAGGCTAAGAGAAAGTAAAAAAAAAGTTTTTTGTTGGCCTGTGCTATAGACGTTTTAGATTTATAGATTCTAATACATACTCTAGATTTCCCTAATGACTAGCTAATTAATCTAGTTTGTAAGTATAAAGGGAAAGCACCTGTAACAGAGTACATGATGAAATATTCATGAGAGTCTCGATTATTTAATTTATTCAACATTATTCGAATGATATCAAGATAGAATAAAACCCTTTTTATTGTTAAGAATCAAGTTAATTACTTTTTAGATCTAATTAATTATTAAACTAAGTATGCTTTTTCTATTTAAAAACGATAATATCAATGTTTTTTTTTTTTTATACAATCATCATTTGCTCCCTCCAGAAGGAGGGAAGGGGGGGGGGAATTCTTGTCACATTAACATTTACTACGTCTACTTCATTATTATTTTCAAATTATTATTAATCAATATAAAAAAGTGTTAGCAAATTTTTTTATTTCCCTTTTAGGCTATTTGTTTTCTCGAATTCAAAGAATTTTCATCAATCATAAATAAACTTGTTACAAATTGAAGTGGCCGACTTTAAAAAATTCATATGTACCATATATGGTATATATAGGGCCTATATGGTATATCAACTGTTGTTGATAAACTAATACTTTATAAATAAGAAAGTATATTTAAGTTTAACTAGAGAGTTACTAAAATAATTTTATGTTTATTTACTATTTTAAATAAATTTTTGTAAATATCAAATTTGGACCTCCACTCTCTTGATTTATACAGGGTTCCCGGAAATAACAGGTACCTAGAAAAGGAGATGATTCTACATGAAAAAATAAGACTTTTTTCCTATAAATAATAGCAAAGCTTGCTTCGTTTTCAAGATTCAGGCGGTCAAAGTTGAATTTTTTTTTTTTGATTTTTTGCTAATATCTCGAGAACCGTTTGAGATACAATGTTTAGTTTCTGTACACGATTTATGTTCATTATTCCGCTTGTTTTATGTGTAAAATGTAAACATTGTATCTCTAACGGTTCTCGCGATATTAGCAAAAAACAAAAATTCAACTCTGACCCCGAAGCGTCTGGGTATATTAAGTTTATAGAAAAAAAGTCTTATTTTTTCATGTAGAATCATCTCCTTTTCTAGGTACCTGTTATTTCCGGGCACCTTGTATAATCATAGATATTTCTAAAAAAAAAATTTTTAACAATATTTTGTTTTTACATTTTAAAAAATAATTAAATAAAGAATAAAAAAATTTTCAATTAATAACTATAAAATATTAGTTTATCAAAAATAGTTATGCACATAGAGAATATGAATTTTTACTTTCTCTTACCCTATATATGAAATATATAGAGAAAGTGTTGCGATCATGTCAAAAATTCGATGTCGAGATTTTGATGGATGGACATGTTTTGAGGTCCCCTGAGTCCAAAAAAGTGGGTCCCGCAAATTGGTCTGTCTGTGCGGACATTTTTAAGCATCAAGGAAATTAGCTACGAGGTTGAAATTTTATATTTAAGTTTGGCACCCCCTGAGGCGTGAAAATAAGCTTTTGAACGAAATCGATCAAAAAGTACTAGTACTTTATTGATGTACTTTTGCCGTTTTTTTTTTAATTTTCTCAAAATTCGTTCCAACGATTTTGATTAAAATTCAAAAATACTTTCTCTCTCTCCCTATAAAATTCATATATGGACCCTTTTACGCATTAGTGTGTCAAGCGCCACGCCACCTACCGAGTTTTGAGAAAATTAACGTTAAAGTTTTTTGTTTTCATTGGATTATATATAATTTTTTTTTGTCAATTGTGCAAGTAACATTAAATATAAATTTTTTTAGGACATATTTCGTAAAAGAAAGTAAAATCAATTATTTTTTACATGTTCTTTAAAATATATATTCTCATTTTTCCATTGAGATCTTTTGAAGCACACTTTACTCTTGTACTTCATAGGAAAGTTAGGAGAAATGGTTGCCATGGTAACAAAATATAAATATTTTCCCATGTTTATAATTTTACATCTTGAATTCTAAAATATCGGAGGAACTTAAATATATCTCGACAATAAAAATTTGGTGTGGCAAGCACAGAACACAACTCTTGCCGAAGGGTAAAAGAAAGTTGTGTACTGTGCTACTAGTCACACCATATTTCTTTAAGTGTCCCACTTCAATTTGTGACGAGTGTTTAGCTTCTTCTTTAAAGGAACGAACTACCGGACATAATAAAATATTCTAGACAAATGTAAGCTAAAGGAAAAACAACTTTTATATAAGAGATTTTTTTTTTTTTTTAATTTGCAAAAAGAGGATTTGCTAATGTTGAGAAATTATTCAAAGTGAAAAGAGCGAGTCATTCCAGTCGGTCCACTTCACTTATTGATTTAGGTGATCTCTTATAAATAAATTACTTGACGTTAATTAATAAACATGAAAAGAAAGGGGTGTATTGATTTTTGAACAATTAACGACGATTTTTAACACTTTAAATTGAAATGTAATAGAAATCAATAGTGATGATTCTTTCTTTTTTTTCCACCTCTTTGCTTAGAAAGGGGCGGAACCCAATTACGGAACGTTATTAGGGAAGAAATTTCTTAACATTCAAAAAAAAAGAGGCATACATAAATAAATATAAATGGCGATTCAGTATATATGAAGTGGATAGAGAAAATTCATTCGATTAATCAACATTAGCAGTGCTATTAAACTCGACTGTTATGAGAATGTCAAAACATAGTTATGATCAATAGATGTGACGTTTTTAGGAGGGGCTCAGCGGAGAGGGAGAATCCCAAAGTTACTAAAAAATTTCATACAAAGAAAATAACTAACATAACAAACTTTTAAAACATGAAATTAATTTCGTAAATAAATTCTGAAACAAATTTTATTTTGGGTTTTATACATTATACAATTTCTAAATCGGGAGTTTAAGCTCTGCGTGTGATGATTCAATGAAAATTCCAATTAAGAAAATTGCTGAATAGTAGATTGCACATCTCTCTTTTTATATATTTTGACTTTTTAATCAAACTATTATTAATTTCAAGCTCTTAAATTACGTGGCTTATCTAAGAATCAATAATAAATAATTAGTAGAAATGATTGGGACTCAAAATAAATAAACTTATAGAACTCAAAACTAACGACAAACCCCCAGAGAGATTTAACATCGGCTCTATGGAAGGAAGAGCCGGAAAATGAATTTGAAAAATCTGAAATACATCAGTAAAGTATACTTCAAACAATTTTCACGATAAACTTTACCGATATACTTTTTAAAGAGCATCTAAAAAAGAGTTGATTTATATGAATTTTAATCTAAAAATAAAAAGATTTATATTCTGTTACCATGGAAACCACTTCTTATAAAGTACAAAAGTAAAGTGTGCTACAAAAGATTTCAATGGAAAAATGAGAATATACATTTTAAAGAACATGTAATTGATTTTTGAATTTTAATCAAAATCGCTGGGGCGAATTTTGAGAAAATAGAAAAAAAAACTGAAAAAGTACATCAGTAAAGTACTAGTACTTTTGGGCCGATTTTGTTCAAAAGCTTATTTTGACTTTCCGGGAGGGTCCCTAACTTAAATATAAAATTTCAATCCGGTAGCTCAATTCCTTCATGCTAAAAATCGTTACACACAGACAGACCAATTTGCGGGACCCACTTTTTTGAACTCAAGGGACCTCAGAACATGTATATCCATCAAAATCTCGACATCGAATTTTTGACATGATCGCAATACTTTCTCTCTATATATATATTTCATATATATGGGTATGAGAGAGTAAAAATTGGTATCCAGACTAATATTAATATATTGAATATAAACACCAAAGAAAGGGATTTTACTTTTATATTTGCACTATTCCATTTTCGTCTACCTATCTGTCTGAGCAAGGGCGGATACAGGGGGGGGGGGTAAAGGGGGTAATTACTCCCCCTCCCGAGATTTGAAAAAAATACTTTTTTTTCGAAAAAAAATTTATTTTAATGTAAAACTTTAAAAATTTGATTTGTATTTATATTCTGGCAAACAAGTACAGAATGCGCCTTTAAATTACCGAAATTAAGAAAAAAATAGTGTGCTGTGTGACTCGTCACACCAGATTACCCCCCCCGAGAAACACCTCTGGATCCGCCCTTGTGTCTGAGTAATCAGATCAGCATGTCTTCTATTTTTCTGCAGATATTTTGACTTTTAACTCAGGTTGACATTTGAGATCTCTTGATCTAATTTTAGAGGTCAAATATTTATTGATTCTCTCATTTATTAAGAAGAATTTTATCTAAGCGACCTAAATTTTTACTATTTTTAAATGCTATTGAGAAAAGAGACATTTGTTTATTGATTCATTATTTAAACGATTAATATACTTGTTTGAAAAGTATCCGGCCGCTTTGGATCGATTTTAGGAGAAACCATTTCACAGATGAATAAATTTAAAATTGAAGTTTGATTTATATAATAAAAAAGAACTTTTTAAATGAATTTTTTACTATTCAAATATTTAATTCCTTTTCTCTCTCACCGAATGATTAAAGTAATCAATTTGTAATTTCAGTGATTCTTTTAATTAAAGCCAAAGAAATTCTATTTCAATCAAATTTATTTCAATTACTTGAAGTAGGTTTTCAGTGTACAAATGAAATTTTAAATTGATTAGTATAATAAACAAATTATGTGTCAGGCGATCTATTTGTAAAGAAAGGACAAATTAAGTTCTGCCCTTCTGTCCCAAATGGTCTAATTTATACTTTGTTCCCAAAGACATATCAATCTTTTTCTTTACTTGTCTTGTCTAATGACTTGGGATTGAAATACAAAATTATAGAGGCGAGCGAAAGAGAAAGAAAACTGCCACAAAGGAAGAAAAAGAAATGCATGTGAAAATAAAAAAAAATTAAGGTCAATGTCTAATTAGGAATTAGGTATTATTTGTAAGAACACACAGACACTATCAGTGCCAAAATATTCACAATGATAACCACATTAATTCCTGGATGAGCGAGCTGGAGCTCGGAGTTATTTGTTTTTATATAAAATTGGAAAAACTAAAAAAGTACATCAGTAAAGTACTAGTACCCGAGTTTTCCCAAAGACTAAATCAATTGTACTTTGTTTTGTATACAGCAAATAGTAAATATTTAAAATTGGAAAGAAATTGTTGAAGCGAATTTCGAGAAAATTGGAAAAAATTAAAAAAGTACATCAGTAAAGTACTAGTATCCGAGGTTTCCCAAAGACGAGTTTGAACGAAATTTGTTTTGTATACCGGAAATAGTAAATATTTAAAATTGGAAAGAAATCTGTTGAAGCGAATTTCGAGAAAATTGGAAAAAATTAAAAAAGTACATCAGTAAAGTACTAGTATCCGAGGTTTCCCAAAGACGGAGTTTGAATTGAAGTTTGTTTTGTATACCGGAAATAGTAAGTATTTAAAATTTCAAAGAAATCTTTAAAGAGAATTTCGAGAAAATTAGAAAAAACTAAAAAAGTACAATTTGAAAAAGATCGTTAGAGCCGTTTCTAGAACTGAAGTGCTTATAGACAAATATATAAACATACATTGCTCGTTTAATAGTATAAGTTTTGTAAAAAAATTTATTTGATTAGAAGTGATTGTCTGAGAGGCCAGAGAGCTACTAGGCATAAAAAAATAATATTTACAAAAAAATTAATTTATTTTTAAAATATAAATTTTCTTTGGTGAATCAAAAGAAGGCTTTTATCTCAAAATATTATGGATAAATTAAATAAAGCGAGAATACTAATTACTGATTATGAGTACAAAAGTATTTTTATTCTCTGATGACGAAATACAAAATTGTCAATTGGTAAAGATTTAATTTAAATTTTTTTTCTCACCAAATCGTGAAGACAAATAAGAATTTTTTGAAATAGGCGATGCGATATGTATATGAAAAAAAAAATGTATTATTAAAATTTATATATTTTTATATAATTTCTTTAAATTATTTCCTTAAATACCTAAGAATGAGTCACGATGATTAAAAAAAAAAAAAAAAAAAAACAGCAAGAATTATTGAAAGATTTATGGAAACCCCCGGAAGATAGGCAACCTTAAGTTATTATCTGATATGAGTAAAGGTATCGTGCATGAAATAAGGCGTTTAACCAAAAGAGTAAATTTTTTTTTACTTATATATATTTATATTTTAATTTCAGGTTTTTGATAGAATAAAAGAAGAATGTCCATCACGATTGGAAAAATTGGTTTCTATCCCGGGGGATGTAACTCAGGAGGCACTAGGACTGTCAGAAGCAGATCGGAAAATGCTCACCGAATGTCACGTTGTTTTTCATGCAGCAGCTACCGTTAAATTTAATGAAAAATTGGATGCAGCTGTGATAATGAATACCCTTGGTACACGTCGAGTAATCGATTTAGTGCGCACGATGCCAAATTTGAAGGTAAATAGTAAAATTTTTTAATCAAACAGTTGTTCAGAAAGTCCAACAAACACACTGTCTTTGAGGAATAAAATTATCTCTAGTCTTCTATGTAAGTGTGTTAATATTAAAAATCATATTTTATAGGAGGTCTTAAAATTTTCAGAGCAATTAATAAATATATATATATATATAAATTTACAAGATAAAAAAACACATTCTATTAAAATCAAAGTCGTATTTAAAACAAGAGTGCGCCTTGTATTTATTATTGGCACAAGGGGTGCACAGTTATAAATTTGGAGATATAGTTCTTTTTGATATTTAAATTGAGGTGCTTGGTGTCAAAAAATGAGATAAAACTCTTTTTATTTCTTCCTTAGAGGTTTAGAGAGCTCATACATTCCTTCCTCAGAACCTAATCGACAAGTTTTATTTTACAGGGGCGCCGGAACGAATTTGAATCAGGGAGGGGGGGGGGCAAAAAAATTTTTTTTTAGAAAATTAAAATAATTTAATATGTTCAAATAGTATAAAAAAATTTTTTGATAAAATTACTACAAATTTTTTAAAATTTTATTAAAATTGTGATTTTATTTAAAATTTTTAGTTTTATAGTAGATTTGTTTTATACTATTTGGAAGAAAATAAATATTTTTAATTTTCTTATTTTAATTCAATATAAAATGTTTTTAAAAATTAGAAATATTATACAATAGGGCCTATATAAAATATTTTTTGAAAAAAATGAATTTCTTACTCTTATAATTTTTTTTTTTAATTTAAAAAATTTTATTTTTAAAAAGTAAAAATGTATCATTTTTATAAATTAAATAAAAGAAGAATTGAATAAAGGAATTCTATGAGTAGGGCAGCCAACGGAAATAAAAAACCTTTATATTAATTCGCCGACGTTTCGGAAACGCATCGCTCCCATCTTCAGGACGAATTAATTGTTGAATGATAGATAAATTTTTTTATGTTGTACACACATTCAAGATGGGAGCGATGCGTTCCCGAAACGTCGACGAATTAATATAAAGGTTTTTTATTTCCGTTGGCAGCCCTACTCATAGAGTTGCTTTATTCAATCATCACCAGAGCCATTTTTCTACTCTTCATTGAACTGATAATCGAAATAAAAGAAGACATATTGCCCCCCTCTGTCCCCTCCTATAGGATGCCAGGGAGGGGGGCAATGTACCCTTGCCCCCCCCCCAGTTCAGTTCCTGGGCCTGTGTTATTTTATAATAAAATAAAATACAAATACAGAGTGTTAAAGGATATTTTTAAACTTGTCAAAGTTTATACTTGGATGGCATGTATAATAATAAAATGATAGATAACAATAGAAAATTTTATATGTTTATTTGACAACATATTAAAATACAATATGATATTTAAAATGTTTTTAACACGGCCTGTATTTGGTTTAATTTTTGAAAATTAAACTTGTCGATTTGTACCTGAGGAAGTGAGTGATGATGTAAGGAATAAAGTTTTATTTCTTTTTTTTGCTGCCTGCAACAGAAATAAATAATAAAATTTGGAAAAGAATCATTTTCTTACATAGCGATTAGAGTTAAAAATCAAATTTTTTCTAAGTATTTAAAATTAAAAAACAATTTTTTTTTTTAAATTTTGTTTTAGATATTGATTCACGTTTCTACAGCTTACGCAAATGCTGATCGTCAACATATTCCTGAGAAAGTTTTACCAGCGAATTATCATCCTGATTGGGTGATTGAACAGTGTGAAAAACATTCAAACGAAGAACTTGCTGCTAAATTATTAGGAGGACATCCTAATACCTACACATTAACTAAATCACTTGGAGAAAATCTAGTGATCCAGAACGCTGGGAGTCTACCCATTGCTATTGTACGACCCTCTATAGGTATGTTGATTAAATAATATACAAATGAGGAAGGGGGAGGGGGGTAGCAATAAGAACGTTCAAACTAGGGATGGAAAAGGCGCTCGAAAAGTCGATTTTAAATTTTGGAATCGATTTGGTATTGTTCGATTCTCGGAATCGATTAATCATTTTTGAAAGTTGACTTTCCGACTTTTTTAAAAACTCTCTAACTCGTGTTTAGGGGATACCAAGTAAATATTAAATTTATAATATAAGTATTTTCATAATTACTTCATGGACCAACAGATGATATATATAATTCTTTATTTATAATATCAGAAATGAAAGTTGGAAGAAAAATGCAGCCAGAATTTTTTCTTTAAAAATATATTTCAACAGCTGACGTTTCGGCTTTGGTCAAAGCCATCCTCGGAGCTGCTGTTGGTCTTCATATACATATATTTTGAAAAAAAAAAAATATTTATTATATATTTTGAAAAAAAAAAAATATATGTATATGAAGACCAACAGCAGCTCCGAGGATGGCTTTGACCAAAGCCGAAACGTCAGCTGTTGAAATATATTTTTAAAGAAAAATTCTGGCTGCATTTTTCTTCCAACTTTCATTCCTGATACAAATTCCACCAGCCATATAATATCTTATTTATAATATAAGATTTATTAAGTATTTAAACATTTTATTAAATACAACACACACACAAATATTGTTTTCAATATTTTTATAACAGAAATTTCACGTGATATGGCACCGATCATTAAAATAAAATATGAAATTTGAGTATCAAAAAAAAAAAAATTAAAATATTAATAAGAATGCCACATATTTTCGCTAACCGATCTTAGAAAGCTTGTTTATTGGTGTGTTATGGGTAGGTTTTAAAAGAAAGATGAAAGTCAATCAATTAAAAAGTTACAAACTATATTACCATCGAATACTAAGTATTGTAAGAAAAAAGTCGAAGTCGTCCAGTGAGAATCGATTCTAATAGACTTGGAAGAGTTTCAACTCGATTAAAAAAAGTCGATTATTTTCAGTAAGAGATCGATTCTTGACTAAGTCAGAGTCGACTTTTCCATCCCTATTTCAAACAAAACTGTTTCTCTATTCTTTTGACAGTAACGGCTGCTTGGAAGGAACCATTTCCTGGTTGGGTGGACAATATGTGTGGTACGACAGGTATTATGATTGAGATGTCACGGGGTACTCTACGTTCTATCATCTGCAACAAGAAACTGAGCGTTGATTTGATTCCCGTCGATCTGGTCGTCAATGCAACACTCACTATTGCTTGGCAAATAGGAACTGCCAAAGCCAAGTAAAACCTAAAAAAATTTAATACACTTTTATATTAATAAACAGCAAAGCAAATTATTATCCATTTTGGCTATGTATATTTTTGTTTTTCAGACAACGTTTTAATCCGTCGGTCTCCCATGTGCCTGTTTATAATGTGACATCGGGAGGTCTAAATCCAATCAAATGGGGTCGTTTTTCTGAATTAATTTTGAAATATGCACTAAAAAATCCGACAATGTACGCTATGTGGTATCCAGGATCACTTCTACATACTATACGGCCTTTACATGGTTTTCTCGACATGCTACTTCACTATCTGCCTAATTTTATGTTGGATATCTTACTTCGTCTAAGAGGAGCAAAGCCTATGTAATTAAATATTTAATGAATAATTAAGAATCATATTTTTTAAATTAATAATAATCACCACACCTATGCTGGAGATCCCGGGTTCAATTCCCGGAGGCCAGAAGACATTAAGCCCACCAACAAATAAATATACTAGCATAAATTTTTAAATTTTAATAATAATAAAGGAATACCGAATGACAACTTCTATAAAAGTGAGATTTATATATATATATTGCTTTTTTTGAAAAATTTACTTTATTTTTTTTTTTTTAAATAATAAGAAAAAAATAAAATAAATAATTTTGTATCTCTTTTTAAATTTTATTGAAATAAATATAATTTTCAGGATGATGAAGATAATGTACAGGGTACAAGCAGCAGTGATAAGTGGCCGTTTCTTTGCTTTAAATGAGTTTGATTTTGATCATGACAACTTGGTCTCGTTGCGTCAAAGTGAAGAGGACAGTCGTCGATTTCCTTTCGATATCACAGCCCTGGATTGGGATGAATATTTGGGAATTTATATGCTGGGAATTAGACAGTTTGTATTAAAGGAAAACCCGAAAACCCTTCCAGCAGCAAGGACTCGAATGAAAAGGTAAGAGAGTTTAGACGTAATAATTTAGCAGTATTTGAGGCAGGGCCGGAACTAGGGGGGGGGGCAAAATTTAATTTGCCGCCCCCTCCTTAAAATTTTCCCTGATCTCAAAAATTTTTTTTTGCGGAACCAAATTTTCCCGTCCGAAAAAATATTTTACCTTTTTTTATAGAGACGCAAAATTTTTGCCGCCCGCGGAACCAAAACTTTTTTCCGTGCGCCGCCCGTTGAACATTTTCCCTTGCGCGGAACGAAAATTTTTTTTAATTGCCGCCCCCCTGATATCTGCCGCCCGGGGCACGTGCACCCACTGCCCCCCCCCCTCCCTAGATCCGGCCCTGGTTTGAGGAAAATAGATTAAATAAAGTTATGTATGTGTGAAAGTTTTATTTTAAAATATTTTTTATATTCAAGTTTTGGTTTTTCAACTTTTGTCAAAATTTTAAGTTTTTTAGAATAAAGTTGGAATAAGGCCAAAGAAAGATGAAGGGGGAGGGAATCTCAAGGGACCCGAGAAACCAGCCTTTAGAACGTCTCATGTGTAATGATTAGATAGTGCACTGAGAAAGACGACATTAAAAAAAAATCTCGACATCGAATTTTTGACATGATCGCAATACTTTCTCTCTATATATATTTCATATATAGGGTAAGAGAAAGTAAAAAAATTATTTTGATTAAAAATTCTACTTCCATAACATTTTGCAGCATTTATTTAATTTAAAAAAGAAATAAAATTTCCTCTCTTTTATGAATAAATAATTTATACTTTGTAACCATTTTCGATTATAATTTTTATTTATTAATTTTTTTCCAATATATTATTTTATCTATAAAAGAATAACTGAATTTTTTATAAATTCACTTCTCTCAAATGAGAAAGATATTAATTTAATTAGTAGCAATACAATGAAGCCGAGGATGGGAAATGAAATTCTGATCTTTGAAATAAGAAGCGATACTCTATCTCTGTGCTAAAGCCAAGGACTAGAAAAAATATATTTGAATAAGTAGGGCAGGACTGGAAACACAATTAGACCCGGGAAATATCGACGACGTCCACAATATTAAATTAAAAAAAAAAAAAAATTACATTAGTAATTTAAAACCTTAAATATATTTGAAGGCCTACTGGGATATTCCCGGTATCCCGGTAGGCCAGTCCAGCACTGTGAATAAGAGTATAATAGTTTTTTTTTTTGTTTTTGCTAGGACAAGCATGGATCTTGTTACAATTATTTTTTCAAATATTTTATTGAGATACAACTGTTTATATTGAATTGTCTTGACATCAAGCCTTCTTCAAAAACATAATTTGCTGTTATATCTACTAATTGAATATTAATAAATATGTGCTGAAAAAATTATGTAGGCCTACACATTTGTAAAAAATAATAAAATATTTAGAAATAATCCAACATGATCCAGATTTATCTAAGCAAAAACTACTCTTGAAGAAAAAAATAAAATAATTATAAAGATATGAGAAGTCATGACGCCATGACGGTGGTGGAGAAGCTTCCAAAATTGCCTATCGTTTTATTCACTTTAAATGTAAAAAGTTGAAAAATTTGAGTCTTAAACATTAATTGCTATAATAATAATAGAGCTACATAAAATATTTATTAAAATAATTAGTAAATAGGGTGATTAAAATATAAGACAATTAAAATATAAGCGAAATGGAAATAATTTTTGAATGAAGTAATATTCCCGTTTATTTAAAAAAAAACTCTTGGGAAATTATTTAAATAATGATTATTTCTTACCTTCAACTTAATGTAAGGATGTTTACAATATAAATTAAAAAAATTAACACTATTTTTCTTGAAAATATATCGATGGTGAAAAAAAAACGTTAAGCTATAGACGCGTCGTTCAAAATTGAACTACGTAGTTCAAAAAAACAACTTTAAAAAAAAAAAAAACTTATTTTATTTCAAAAAGTTTTATTATTAATAGTAGTTAATATGAAAATTTTAGGGAGGATTTTTATTGAAGATTAAAAAAATGTATGCCCTCCCAAGAAAAAAATTTGCCCCTCACCCCCCGCCAAGAAAAAGTTGAAATGACGCCACTGGCTGTGGGTGTAAACCGTTCGCTGAACTGGTGCATTTTTTATTTATTTAAATAATATAATTTGCCAAATCATGAATAATATTTTTTACCACTAGTTTATAAAAATCATTGTTTTTTTTTTTTTTTTTTTTTTTTGTTCACAGGTTTTATTGGGCACATCGAATTTTACAGGTCATCAGCCTTCTTCTATTTTTTAAAATTATAACTCTCAGGTGATCAAACACCAATTCACATCAAGCACACAGCCACAAAGGCGGTAATTAGAAGAATTTTAGATCGCTATAGTTTATTTCTCATTATTTCTGACAGCTTTAAGGAATACAAAATTTCCTTTTTATAGAACCGCCGATTGTGAAGAATAGAGAGACTAAACACCAATTTTTATAAATTAATTTTCAGACTTGGTCCAAAATATTCTTTATCAGTGATGGCATAATAAAAAATAATTGACTAAATGGTGGAAGTCCAAAAAAAAAAACAGTAGGACAAAGAAATATTGGGAATTTTTGAAAAACAATAATAAAATACAAAAAGTCCAAAGAAGGAAAGAGAGGCTGAGTAAAATAATTTGTTAATCGCTATCAAAAAGTATTTGTTTTTCGTAAAAAGATTCTATCTATTTCTTTTAAGTCAGTTTTGATCAAATTGTCAGAAATTCTACAAATTTCCATCACTAATTATATATTATATTATAAATGTATATATTTTTCTTCGATATCTTTTCCTTTTAAACAAGTAAGGAAATATATAAAAGTTTCTATCTTTCCTGATTATTTTGCCAAAAATAGTACATATTTTTTCTAAATTACATTTCCAAATTAAGTTTTATATTACAAAAATGACAAATATCTATTTTCTTATTATTCTATATATATCAAAAGAATCTTAAAATTTACATCTTTATATAATTATTTTGCACTATCTATTCCAATTAAGATGTAAATTTTAAGCATATCATTTTATGTAATTTAGAATCAAAACACTAAAAGAATCTTTAGGGTTGTCAAGTCTGCTATTAAAATAAAAAATTGGGGCCTCTAGGTTAGGTTAGGTTAGGTTGAAGTGGCCGTTCCCAGAGAGGGAACACACTTAGGCCAATTAGGCCCTTTGTGATACCACGGTGGGGCTATTCCCCTACCTACCCTAAGAGGAGACTTCGGCAGGATGTTTGAATTATTTGCCGAAAGCTGGATTCGAACCCGAGCCGTGTTGAGACTTCGGACTCCGAAGTCTCAACACGGCTCGGGTTGGGGCCTCTAAATTTGCATCTCAAAATAAAAAGCGAAAAATCGAGGCTAGGAAAAACATCTTTTCTGAAAAACTTGGCAACCCTTTATTTTGAAAATATAATCAAAATTAGAATTTAGACTTCAAAAGAGTTCTTTTACTATAAACGTATATATTTTTTATTATTTTTTTTATTGATAAATTACGTTCTTTATGTATTTAACACTATCTATTTCAATGATTAGAAGGAATTAAAATTGTTTCTTTAAAATATATTTATAAACATATGAATAATTTGTTTAATAGCTTTGTATAAATTAAAAATGTAATCATTTTGTCATTTATATATAATTAAATAACATATAAACTCTCAACTTTTTGTTTTGTTCCCGGCAGTTAAGGCTGACTGCACACGGTCGATTTTTAGTCGAGCGATAGTTTAGTCGATGGACATAAATGCATTAAGTTCAATGAAGGCAGTGCCGGATTTACCACTAGGCCACAGGCTAGAGGGGGCCGCAAAGGTCAGTATTTTTTTTTTTTAATTATATATTCAAAGAAAATATATTTTTGTAAAATTTCATCACATTTTAAGGGTTGAAATAGCGTTAAAATCAATCTCCTGGTACCTAGTTTTAAAAAATTTTCCGGACGCCTCCCTCCCCGTTAGGAAGGGGGCCGCACAGGTAATTTGGCCTAGGGCCTCTAGTTGTGTAAATCCGGCACTGAATGAAGGTGCACACACGACTCAACTGAGATCAACACGATTTTTTTAATCAAAAGCGATCGATCTGCATTTTTGACAAAAAAATCGAGCAACTATCAAAAAATAAAAAATGAATTTATGATGAAATTTCAAAAAAAAAAAGCCGAAAAGCCGGATGCTCTAGGGCGCCTATGTCGGTATCGAGAGGCGCCAAAGACTTACTTCGCCTGGGGCGGGGGGAGGGGGCCTCTTTCGCCCCCACCTGGAAACTACTGGTTGTAGTGGAGCGGGAACGCGTGGGAACAGCGTTCCCACACTGGTTTCTAAATAAATAAATAAAGGTTTTTGTGAGTAAATATAAGTTTTGACTTAAAGGCAATTAAACATTCTGTTGAATTATGTTTGACTCAAAGCATAGAAACTATCTTTCGATTAAAAATACATTATTAAATAAGTGATTCAACGTAGTATAAAATTAAATAGAACCAAGCTCTAAAGTTATAAAAAAATATTGCAAAATTATAATTTTACATGTGGGAGATTCGAATGAGAAGGTGAACCATAAAATTTTAAAAATTCTTGTTTATATTTAATCTACACTTTTTAAGAAAAAAAAATATTGTGAAGAGATTATTAATTTACCTAAAAAATGAATGATTTTTCTTCTTTTGGGCCTCCTCCTCCCTTTATAGCCCACCGAACCTCACCTTTACCTAAAAAAAATAAATAAATATTAGTTTCTATATTTTGATTTTATCACTTAAAGAAAATTTACTTTATTTTCAAATTTTGTTGCTTTCAAAATTAATCTTGAAGACTTCTGAATAAATCATATCAGTGAGAATGAACGTGATTTTTTGGATTACGAGTAAACGAGAGACCAGGGGGCTGAAAGAGATCCTACCTAGCCTAATTAGATATACGAACATATTGTAATTGTATATACCCGGTCCCCACCATCAGATCGGCGGGGTCCTCGGGCCTGTCCCTGGCCTTAAGGGTATGCGTTATTTACATCCAGGCTAACCCTGGAAAAACGACATCCCTCCCTGAGTCTCGTTCACCCATAGAGCCACCTCAAACCCAACCTCAAAAATACAAAAACATCAGACTCCATTTGCGTCTTAAAAAGACGTCTTTTCGCAAGCACAAGAACACTTGAGAACCTGGGCCTCAATCTTTCAGTCAGATCTGACCGCATCTCCTTATGAATCGTTTATGGAACAAATCAACGAAAATATAATTCGTTTTACCTCTCTGTTGGATCCTAAATACAAATACAATCAAGGGACCCTAACAAAAGAACTAGTTAAAGAGAGAGGCACCTGAAGCTAATAACAACGACGAATCTCCAACAGAAGCCTAAATTGAAGAATATTCTCGTTGATTTCTCCACTATTGACTTCATGCGGAGTAGCTACAGGCTCAAAAATAAAAAATCCCTCTCGTTGGCATGGTGCATCCCCCCTCCTCTCTATATTTAAACTACTAAACTACAATTTAAGGTGTGAAAATGAATTTTCAAATTATAGATCGAAAAGTAAATACATTTAAATTTGTATTCGAATATAAATCACACCTTAACAGCAACCAGGAAGGTAGCCTCCTTTAAGTAAATAGGACCCCTTAAACAAAACGTTTCGGCTAATTAATTGAGCCATCTTCACTTGAATTGTTTGTCTTTTTGGAAATAGAGTTGTCACATGTGTATTGTGCATAAGCGAATAGTTCAAAAAATGCTATATGAATTATAACAATGCAAATAAATGAATTATTAGTATGATGATACAGAAAGTTTCGATATTTTCTTCAGACTCTGTATCATTATACTAATAATTCATATGCATTGTTATAATTCATAAGCATTTTTTGAACTATTCGCTTATGCACAATACACATGTGACAACTCTATTTCCAAAAAGACAAACAATTCAAGACCCTAAGACAACTGAAGATGGCGCAATAAAATTAGCCAAAACGTTGTTTGTTTAAGTAGTTTGTTTTACTCAATAGAGACTACCTTCCTGGCTACTGTTCTCCACATCACATCTCATTGTTATTTCACAGTCCATCAATTCAATTAAATAAATAAATTGTCTAAAATAAACTTTACCTTAAAATAATGTAAGGAGTTATTCCCGCAGACTGGATGATTGGATAACTCGTAGGGCGATGCATTTAAAGGTGAACACTTAACTACACTGCACTAAAGAGGTGGATGCACTTTGGGGGCGGGGGTGGTAACACTTCACTTTTCTGGACAGGTGTTCCTGAAACAAAGTGTAATTAAGTTAAATTATTAAGATGAATGAATAAGGTATTTAAATGAGGGAGACAATTTAATACATTCACTTATTTTTTAGGATTTGTGATTTTTTGCGTGTTATTATTTCAAATAATGTATAAATAGTAAAAAAAAAATAATTAAAATCAATTAAAGCAAGAAAAGTTAATTAAAATAGTTCCCCTTAGAGTTTGAAATTGACTTGAGTTCACCGGGTCAGGAGAGGTATGACCAAGCTTGGCCTGTTAGAGACAAGAGCATTGGATAGGGGAGTAAGGAGGGGGGGGAAGAATAAGGTCCGCCGGCCCCGTACCGCAGGAATAATCAGGTGAGGACAGAAGAAGAAGAGAGTTTGAAATTTTTTATTTAAATATAGGCTTACAGTATATTTATCTTTAATAACCATGTATATAATATTAAATTTGAGAAAGAGAATAGGACAAAAAGGGAATTGGATTAGGGCAAAAAATGAGACCTCTAGGTGGATTTTGCAATTACCAATACAATAATTATTACGATGATGATAATAAATTTTCAGAAAAAAAAATAGGCTGCAACTAGATTTCCCGAATGGATTAAATTAATACTCTCTTGGCAAAACATTATTGTCAAAAGGGAACAAAACAAAAGCACAAACTAATTGCTTTTTTACATTAGGGATCGTCCACATATTACGTTACGCCTTTTTTGATGATTTTCTAGTCCCCCCGCTATGTCACAGTTAGTCACATACAAACAAACCCCCCTACAAATATTATGTCACAAAATAGAACTACCCCCCCCCCCCGAATAAAATTTCTAATACAAAATTCATAACATTTTACTTTTTTTTTTATTTTTTTTTTTATTTCGCCCGTTTAGCCACGCGCCATTGGGCCAAAACGTATACAAAATAAATACATAAATTTTTTTTTTTTTGATAAAAAACATTCACACTTTTTTCTCATTCACACTCACATTCACACACTCATTCACACAGTCTTTTCGGCAACTTAGGCCATTTAAGACTTTAAACGATATCCGTTAATGATTATTATACATATTGGGGGTCCAGGCATTTTTATTTAAGTCATTTGGTATCCAAATGCCTTAAATAAAATTATCGGACTGCCTGGGGTCCGAACCCGCGACGTTCGGTATAGAAGGTAGACACGCTACCAACTACTCCAAGCCCCGTGGGCTACATAAAAATTAACATAAACCATTTTTTTATTTTATAAATTCAACTTTGAATTGTTATGTCGCACTTGGAGAAACCCCGGGTCTCCCATGTCAGAAAAAAATTGTATTTTTAAGATAAAATTTTAAAAACTAATACTTAAAAATTTGATTTGTATAAGTATATATTCTGGTAAACAACTACAGAATGCACTTTTAAATTACCGATAATAAGAAAAATTGTGTGCGACCAGTCACACCAGATTAACCCCCGCCCCCACCCCGAGAAACTCCTCTGGATCCGCCACTGTTCGTTCGTTATTCATGGTGCGCGAAATAAAAAGTTTGAGAACTTCTAGCTTTCATTTGTTCACACCAGACAGCGCTACGGGAGGGCAGGCGCCCCCTCGCCCCCTCACCCTGCCCTGTTGGTAACATTGCCCACCCCCCCCCTCCTCTGAGAATAACCTGGCCCTGTCACTGGTTCACTCACACCACTCACTCACACACACACACACACAAGGCGAGAGAGAGAGAGATAGACTCACACACGCAAAGAGGAAATTTTTTACGAGTCATACTGTACTTTTTTTAGATTTAGTGAACCTCAAAACGCCCGTTCGGTTGAAATTACCGTATAAAAATTTGTTGAAATCGCAATACTTTCTCACTAAATATTTTTTTACATATTTTAGATAGCTAAGAGAAAGTAAAATCAAATCAAAAGCTTTACAAAAAATAAATTAAATCTATTTATTTATATTTAATAGGTCTATTGTTAAAATAATATGATTAAAACTTCATTTCATAGCAATTTGGATTATTTAAAAATTAATTACGTTATATTAATATTGCAACTCACCTTTTGTAGCTGCCATATTTGTTCGTTGGTGAGGGAAATTGTGTCGATTTTTTATAAGAGAAAATACACTTAAATAAATTAGATTTTAGTTGAAATCACAAAATAAACTGAACACTTATGTATAACACTTTGATTTACGAATATAGTTAATATCGGAGAACGTGTAAATACAAATTAATTGAAATTAAAAACTTACGAAAAACGCGAGAAAGATAAAATTTATGATTATCCGATGAAACTCCGGTGAACGACTATATTGTTGGTCTCATTTCAGCAAGAGAGGGGTCACGTGATATCTAACAGCCAATCAGAAGCAATGCTGCTAAAAAGAACGATTCGTTGAGCCCGCTATTTTTTATCTTTTTGCTTTAGTTGAGTTTTGCTTGAGTAGCTCACTTCACATCAAATTAAATTGGCATAAATAAATCTAAAATCAATTTATTTACTTTTGTGGAATTCTCAAATTATTTCATAAGAAATTATCAAAAATGAAAGAAATGATTCCCTACCTCCGTTTCATTTAATTATAACATCTAAGTCTTTTAATAATAAATTTATTTATGCTGCTATTTTTATTCTTTTATATAATTTCTAAAATGGATTATAAATAATTTAGCAAATGTATAATTAAAAAAATATTTCTGTGGTTCACTTACTTTTTCTATCTTAACACTGTTCGTTAAGATCAGTATTTAATTTGAACTAGTTCTCGAGAACGAATCTCCTTGCCATGCTGTTCATTTGAGTGGCCTGTTCTCAAAATGGCAATGCTTGCCTTCATGTGTTATCAATTTTAAATGCACTTAAATATTTTTACGAACATTTGTGATCTTTGAAATCTTTATTATAAAATCCTTCAGAAGGGTGGACAAATTGTAATAACTGTCATAAAGAAATAAATCGTCATCACCAAGTGAGTAATTGCCCTTGTTGTAATTGAATCTGTTCACCTCAAAGACATTC